>JBBPQG010000430.1:0-20436 GCA_038092395.1 Boletus variipes var. fagicola | reverse complement strand
TGCAATGAAGATACGTATATAAACAGTGAGCACGTTGGACGATCCCCCCCCCCAATCAGATGGAAGCTTACCCCTCCCACTCAGTAGCCCAGGTTGGTGCTCCCATGCTGCCCGGGCTTACTCCCCTCCAGCCATCTCACCCGCTGTTCCATCCATCTTACCCGCCATTTCAGCCATCTCACTCGTCGTTTCAGCCATTCTCCTCGCCATCTCAACCCTCCTTTCTACCTCAATCCTATCCATCGCTCTTTGAACTCTCTCTCCTGCCTTCTAGGCCCTCTCCCTCATTGTCTGGACCCTCTCGTTCACCCTCTGGACCCATGCCTTCCTCATATGGCCCTTCCCCTTCATTATTGCCACTTCCCACCTCTTCACCTGCTCCTGCCATTCTTGCCTCACACTATGAGCCTCCGCCATCCTGCCCATTCACCAAGACTGAGCGCAACCAGGGTCTTCACAAGGTCACCCGTGAGAAGGTCACTGATTGCATTGTTGAGCATCTGCGCAGTGCAATTGTTGAACACCCGGAGACTGGCAACGCTCCGGGTATTGCAGTTGCCCACATCTTCAACATTGACCCCAATTCATTCTATCACCCTCAATTCAACTTCCAGTATTTGCTTGGAGATGGGCATGGTGGACGTGATGAGGTCGTTTGCAAGATGCTGCAGGGTGTATTGGGCAAGCCTGTCTTGTGCTTGAAGCTCCGCACAACATGTAAGTCTACCCCATTCTTATGTAACTTCCCTTCATGCTAATATAATCTCTAACAGGCAGAGGACTACGATACTGCTCTTTTCGACCCTACACCGCCTCACCGCACTCATTCATGAGCCGTCAGGCAATCTCGCTCAACATGGCAGCATCACATGCCGCTGCCTCTTCACCAATGGACAGTGCCCACATGGAGGTCTTCCATAAGACCCTAGCCTTCTTTTGTGCCCTTGCTGAAAAAGGGTGTGCATTTTCGTCGGCAGTCGACTTCCCCAAGTTGAGTGACACGATTGAACAAGAGAATGACCCGCCATTGGATGTGGATGAATTGCCAACGAATACCTGTAGGCGTAAGGCCCACAAATGCCGCGGTCAGCTTGAGTTGCATTACAACAATTATAACCAGCCATATATACAGTAAGTCTCTTCCCTTTCACTTTTATACATCGTGCAGTGTACTCATGAATGAAATTCAAGGTGCTCGAAGCATTCACCTGACTCCAAAAATGCCCACTTACTCCTGCGCAATCTGCAGGAGTTCGACACTCCATATCTCTGTGCGCTGCTTATGGGTGACAGTGGTTGGTACCTACATGTCAAGAAACATGCCAAATCACTAGGAATTGGCCCCTTTGCCCCCTGCATGTTCGCCACATCCCCAAATGAGCAGAAAGCCAGCTGTCGTAAGTATTATCATCATATTTGTTCATGTTGAATGTTCTAACTAATTTTACAGCGTATTGGCATCGTGACGAAAACAACAAGCTGCAGCACGGTGCCCTCCTTCAAAGCTCCCAAAAGTGCACAACAACATATGATATCTATGTTCCAAATAACCTTTGCGACTGCCCATATGTTCTCATCCTATCAACCAACCCCCACAACCATCCACCTCCACTCCCAATCAAGACACCCCCTCAAATAGTCAATTGTCTCAAGATGCTCTTATTGCGCCTTGAGTGGAAACTAGCTGATGCGACACCTCGGTGACTGTCCCTTGACTCTGGATTTATCCACGGTCTCCGTCATGCTCTTGCATGGACCCACTATGAACGTGACCCTTCCCCGCATGATCTCCACCCATTGCTAGGCAACCTCAATCACTTGCAATGCCTCATCAATGTCTTACGCACATCTAACTTTCCACATGGCACAGGATTCTATGGTACACTATTGTCTGCTTTTCAATTGTTGTTATTCATATCCTTGTTACAGGTGCAAAAAGACTTGTTGATGAGCACGAACAGCTTCCGCTTGATCACTGCTATCTGCATTGTGTGGAGCAACACAACCTTCCCAGCAATGACAAGTTTCAACTCATTGTTTGCATGACGGCTCGAATGTCGTCGCTTCTCGTGCAGGCAAAGAGAATATCTATTGACACATCATTCAAACGTGTCCATGGATGGCAAGAATTTGAGATAGAAGGTTGGGACAATTCACATCAAAGATGTAAGTTTAATCTATTTTTGTTTCTTGTTTCCATTGTCAATCTAACTCGACAACAGCTATAGTGTTAGCTCGTGCATTTACAACATTACAATCGGGTGATGCACATGTTATTCTCTTCCGACGCATCTGGAGTATAGCGGAACAAGATACTGGTGTCCCAGTAAAGTTTTTCCACATCCATGGTATGGGCATTGAGTCAGTCGTTGCAGACGGACATTGTGGCCAAGCACTAGGTATCTTTTTCTTGCATTTAGTACCTCTAGATCTAATGGTTTATAGGACTAGGGAAGTTTTGTGTAGAACTTTGCAGAGATAACTGGCAGCCATGTACCTATGAGCCTCACCATTGCATCTCTGACCTTGATCCTTATGATCATCTGCGGCGTTTCTTTCATGTCTGCGTAGTTCATTTCAAGCGGAATATCCAACCCTTGAAGCATGACATTTCATATAGTGTTATTGAAGCCATGTATAGCATTGCATCTGCAGAACCACATATAGATTTCAATGCAACACTAACAAAGATTCGTCATGGTGGTGCAAAAGCCAGAGGTACGTAGTACATTTGGCATTAACGAGTCAACACTGAATAGGATTATAGCATGGTTGAAAGACAAAGAAACTGCCAAGTTCATAATCCCTGCGCTATATCAACCTCGTAGCTTTATTCCTCCATACATATGGAAAGCCTCCCCATCGACAACAAATGGAAATGAACAAGCACATTAAAATATCAACAGAGATGGTACCAGTCTCACTCTCCTTGCTGGTATTATGCAGGGGCAATAGCACGATATGTGTATGATGTCTGGTATTAATCTCCATATCAGCCATGGGATTAATCCAAGAGACACATTGTCGACACATACCTTTCATGCAATTCACACTATAACCCAGACAAGTAAGCAACTCCACCACAAGTCAAACAAAAAACTGAGACCTACATAGCTTGTACTCAACAGCACCAGCACGACACAAACCACAAAGAAACACAGACAAACAACAGGACACCAAGCACTACAATTACATCAACAAGTACTAATGAACCCATCAAGATTTCGACCTACAGTACACTCAGTAGCACACTGGACATCAATGTCCATGGCAAACCAGAGCCAACAATGAGTATGGACATGATGACAACACCACAGATACTCACTGTATACAACCTGCAGCATCACTACTCCAACTATAGTGCACTAGTAGAGGCACTGGGTTGAGAGTGACAAGGGATAGAATGAACCAAAGGGAGAAGTGAGCACTGCCATTGGTGATGGTGACACAGCAGGGATGGCACCATTATATGGGCATAGGACGGGCATGATGGTGGTTGAGGGAAATGAGTGGGTCAGTATATAAAGGAAAAGGTTATGTTAGAAAAAAAAAACAAGGAAAAACACTGTGACGTACTCGCCGTGGGTGTCTGGGGTTTCTTGGAGACGTAATGCTGGTACCTGGAAATTGTTACCCGATAAAGGTTCCGAGCGATAACAAGCGACACAGCACTCTGACACATTGTCTTCTGGGCTCGAGAACCAGCGTCTCCCATCCTGAAACATCTTGAAAAGGTGACGACCCAAGTTGGCGCCATCCATCGTCACCTGATTCTCCGAAAATACGCCGAGGGTGCCTCACGTTGGTATCTTGAATTCAATGTCTCTATTTCACCCGAGTCGATTTCCACAACAAATAACGTTCTCAGCGCACAGTTACGGACTCAGATTGGGCATATGAAAACAGTAGCTCGACTTTAGTGCAGGCAGGGTAATACGGCAAATACCAATTCGTGAGCAGAGTAATGCTGGCATATATTATCTCCCAAATTACTAGTACACAGGTCTACAGCCACGGTGATCCAAAATGGAACTTGGCACCACGAGACAGCACTAATCAAGCACTGCCAGCAATGATAAGTTCCTCCAGCTTCTTCTCGTCCATCCCCTCGAACCTGGGCACGATCCTGCATTGGAATGGAAGGGGATGTCTGTTCGCAAGTCAACAGGTTGCGTGAGATGAAAGTATAAGACAGGATTTGTGCATCACTCACACAGCAGGGCCGCTGGAAAACTTCGGCTCTACAGGAATCTCGGCTCCGTTCTCGTCCAGAGGTTTCAAAATCGTGAACGCGGCCAAGACCTTGACAATTACAGACCATATAGATGTGTCTGCAAAATGTCTCCCAACGCAGATGCGTCGACCAAATCCAAACACAATGTCTTCACACTCGTTGTGTTTGAGGGATCCATCGTCGTTGAGGAATCGCTCAGGGAGGAACGTGTATGGATCTGGGTACCTGGATTCATCGTGCATGATTGACCTAGCAAAACAAGTATTGAAAACCAGCCAGGAATGAGAGAGCTACTTATGATTCACCATATATTCACCATTACAATAGATCCTGGCGATGTCTGTTAACCATGGTTAATCATTTAAGAGGATTCGAAGCTGCTCACCCTTCGGAATGTGGAATCCGGCGTAAACATCGTCATCTACACTAGCATGCGGAACGGCTGGTTGGGTCAAGGGTTTAATAACAAGAGCTGATAAAGGGTAAAGTCGCTTACACAAAGGGACTGGTGGGCTGTACCTAAGCACCTCTCGTAAAATGGCGTCCACATAGGGCAATGAGGATCGATCATCGATTGTTGGCAACCTTGCGTTGCCAACCACTGCATCGATCTGAGCTTGAGCATTTTTCTGTGCTTCCCGGTTTGCGACCATCATGAGGAAGAACGCCATCAGGACCGAGTTTGACTGTTATTCAGATACACTGTCAACGATGAAAAGAATAAAGTGAGTATGTGTTTTACACACCGTCTCCGACGCAGCTAAAAAGCGACTGAGTGAGTGATCTATCAGAATATCCGAACAGCCCTACCTAATAAAGCAGTGGCAGCTGCTTCTTTAAGATCTTTCATCCGTGAATCATCAAGCATACTCCCATTCTCATCTGCATCTCGAAGTGCATCGTGTACCATCGACGGTACAGGGCTGGCGTTTTTCTTCACGCAGTCAGAAGTGCAAGTACTATAAGATAATACATGCTGACGTACTAGTTTTTGCAAAGAGTGCGCAAACGGCTTCTCGATGTACTGCTTTGTCATTCCTCTTGCGATTGCCATCCTCCTCTTGAATGACATCCCAGGCAGCCACGACGGGAGTTTCAATACTGAGTGAAGTGGGGGATTGAAAATGTTGTGTACTAATCCGGGGACGTAGAACACTTACATGCTGGGAAGGCAGCGACAACAACCGCCACCTCGGGGCTAACAGCGGGCACTACGATTTTGAGTACCTTGGCTACAATGTCAACCATTTTATCATTTTGAGATGGTGGATCATAGTCGTATACACTGTTCAAAACGACAGAAGTTGTGTATCTAAATCGAATGTTTAGTTATCCTGATCATGCCAAACGAATCCACTTTTAATCACATACTCGAATACATGATCAGCAAGTCGTTCCGGGGTGTGAAGTAACCGCAGAAGGAGCTGAAATGACCTGCGGTGTTGAAGGGGCAGAAACCTGCGTACCGCATCGATTCGAAACGTCTGGTGGAAAATCCGCCTGTGGTAGCGCCACGTTGCGCCATAAGGCAGCATTACGGAATTAAAGCCTATTCCACACCTTAGAAGACAGAGTAAACAGTGAATATGGTTGTGATACAGAACGAAAAACGAACAATTCATTTGTGATGAGGTAGGGACGGTCTGAATAGTTTGTCGATCGATTCTCGAGCAAATCCCTTGCAATCTTCTCCGAATTGATGATGATAATGTCCCTTCCAAGGAGTCGTGAAAAAACAAGGTCGCCTACACATACCTAAGTCGACAATGTGACGTTGAGTATGCATCAACATACCGTATGTTTGAGCCCAGGCCCTGTAGGTCAACCATGGCGCATTCACATTGATTCCGACGATGTTTCCGATCCACGGTAACCCGGGAGGCCCAGGAGGCAATGGGAAAGATCGGCGCTTTGCATTATTGTGATATCGCTGTCCAATACATAGAACCGCGACCAACCCAAAGGTCAAGGCACATGCGTTCGCCCAGATAGACATTTACTGTGGGCCAGAGGGGTAAATCTATCATGATAGCGAACATCAATTGTAAAGCTCTTATACGGATCGCTTCTGTGAGAAGTCGATTGCACAGGTCTCACTCTGGTTCATGTATTGGAACGATGTGGCGTGACAATTGCAGTTGAAGTTTTGAACGCCACCTGCGGGTATTCGACTTCTTTGACGCAACGCATGTCTCATATTGTCATGTCTCAGTGCCACTCCCGTGAGCATGTACCTCAGTATAAGGGTGCACCTTGGCCCATACAATATTTAGTAATATTAGTTGCCAGGATCATTCTACAGGTTTAACAGGTTTAGAATAAGACCGTAACTGGGCCTGAACACAGCGAGGCGGAGGTGAGGGCAGCTTACATTTCCCAACCTAATGCGAGAGTGGCGAGCAGAAGCGGCTCGTTGACAAGATGTTGCTCGATGGGAGGTGTGCGGGGTTGGGGATTGAATATTGAGATTGAAGCGGTTGAAGGCTGCATCGATGAACTTTCGGAAGCGTGTTTGAAATTTACCGTGCGATTTTTGACGTGAGCGGTGTTGAATCACGCATGATCGGCGTGTAGCAAAACGAGGGGAACGTATGTCGTTTGTTCACGCACGTCTGCGTCCATCGATCTAACTAGTGACGCGATAGGGTCGTATCTCGTTTACACGCGAGCAACTCGATGGTGTCCCAGAGGACGTGATCTTCGGACATACCCAACGTACCGAAGGCGATAAGGTGTTGTACGAGGTTACCTTCAGGACGCCCGATGTCTTTCCTGTCGTGAGTGTCTTCTGCTGACTGCATATATGTCAGCCTAGTTCAAATATGCCAATGACCCGAAACGCGTGAGGCGGCTCAACAGGCGTTTGACGATTGACTCTCCAACAACGTCGGATACCTAGATACCGCTCTCCGTCTACATAGGCAGATCGCAGAGATCCCACAGTATGACTCTTGGGCGGATTACATCACCGAGGTCAAGATGGTCAACAGTGCAGCTAACGCAAAGAAGGGTTGTCACTCCCGATCATCATTTCTGTGTCGATCACTCATCGGTGTCTAGTTTTTGGATGATTTCAAAGCACATCTCGATCCTCTTGGCACTCAAGAGCGTGCCACCCTTCTCTGGCTGAAAAAGGAGGTGCATACCAAACGTGGCTTGCCCGTCGACGATAACTTTCATAATTGGGACTATAGGCACGCCCATTTAGAATCTATTCCTCACCGTCTTTCGTCTGATCGTGCGCCGCTAGGTATTACGATCGCTTCTATGTGGAGCGCAACTTGGATCTCGACGACTCCCTTGTCAAGGAATACTTCCCGGTATCTGTCGTCGTCTCTGCTATCCCCGATATATATCAGAACCTACTTGCGGTCGAGTTCGTAGAGATCACGGGATGTATGGCACCCCGGTCAGTCTTTTGATGCGCCGAAGCTACTCGAGTGGATGACTGATGGTCGTTCAGAGGTCCAACGGTTTGCGGTTTGCGGTTTGGGAAAAGGATGTCGGGGACGAATCGGGTTTCGTGAGGTACTGTCATCTCGACCCTTCCCTCGCGGTATGGCGTCGTGACACTATCGCATTTGTTAAACCACACTCACGTTGCGACTTGTGCTTCCCGAAGGAAAAAGACACCACCCGTTAACAGCTATGGTGGCAAACCTGGCGAAACCAACGCCGGAGCGACCAGCGCTGATGCGCCACGACGATATCACGATGTTCTTCCATGAGATGGGACATGTGTTCCACGGGTTGCTAAGGCGGACGAAATACTCACGGTTCCACGGGACAGCCGTCGCGCGCGACTTTGTAGAGGCACGTCCCAGATGCTCGAGAACTGGTTCGTCATCATTACTACTAGTACGCTGTGACTGATCAGATGTCCTCGTCTCAGGTGCTGGGAACCTGAGGTGCTAAAGAAGATGTCGAGCCATTACAAGACGCAAGAGCCCTTGTCGGATGACCTGATCGCCAAGATCATCAAGAGGTCAGTCGGAATTTCTCTTTTGCGTATGTACGACGATTGAACGTTGCGCTTTGCTTACAGCCGCTACGTCAATGTCGGGCTATTCTACCTCCGCCAGCTCGTCTTTGCCAACTTTGACTTGGCGGTGCACAACAACAGTTTGGGCGTGAACACGGACTATACCAAGTTCTGGAGCGATCTGAGGGAGAAGATCTCGCTCGTCCAGGGGGGAGTACAAGTCTGGGCAAGATACATTTGGCCATATCGATGGTAGGTATGATGCGGGGTACTATAGGTGAGCGACTTCGTTTCCGCGACGTGGCTCTCTCACTTCACGTGTGTGTTAGGTTACACCTACTCTCTGGTGTTGCTGCGGACATGTATGCGACGGTGTTCAAAAATGCACCGCTGGATCCTGCGCTGGGAAGGCTGTACCGGGACAAGATATTGTTCGTGGGTGGGAGCCGGGACGACATGGATTCGCTCAAGGTGTGTCTATTGGTGTCCCCATCAGCGTGCATCGCTGATCATGGATTATCCTGACGCCTGGATCTTAGGACTTTTTGGGACGGGAGCTGGATCCCAAGGCGTTTATCAATGGGATTGAGTAGGATGGTAATGGCGATGCTGCGCGGGCGTCGAATTTGTGAGGGTAATCTGGTGGGGCGGGTATTGCAGCGTGTAGGATACCGCATCGCAATGTGAACTCGGACGTAGACTCGTGCTCTGAGGGTGGGATGGAACATCGGATAAGTGTTGAGACAGTGCTCTCTCATTGTCCCGCACTTTAGATAAACGATTGTCCGACTCGTGGTCCATTTGGAGAGCGTCGAGCGAGGACGTTCATCTGAGCGATTCAACTACACGGAATACAAAGAAAGTCGAGACACAGACGTTTTCTCTCCCTGCATAAGGACGGCGTGCATCATCATCATCTTCCTTGCGCAAGCGCAACGCCGTCCGGAATGTTGGTCATTGATAGTTGATCGACATGACCCAGTTTGGGTTCCTGATGGGGTGAAATGACGGCCGGATGAACCGAGCTTTACAAATGAGTGCATGCTCACGAGTCGTGTCTGAACCTGCACACTGTGCCGCGTGTCACGAAGAGGGAGATGTGAAGCGAACTCTGGGGATGAAAATGTCTGCGATTGAGACTTGACTTGACGATGTCGGCAAGCTGTTGGTCATGAATGCACGATGACGGAGTTTTCCGTTCTGATTCACCAGCCTGAACGAAGGACCCTAGTTACGCAGACGTCCAGGTCGGAAATCGGAAAGTGGGGACCGCGTCGGAATCTCAAGTCCTTTCGATAAGCGCCTGGCTCTTGTTTCCTCGCTTCCACCACCGAGAACACTCTTTCAGAATGTCTACCGAAAACACAGAGAACCTCGAGAACCTCCAAGAGAAATTCGGCCGATTCAGAATCCTTATCATTGGACCCGCCAACTCCGGCAAGACGACCATCCTTCGGGGGATCTGCGACTCCACGGAAAATCCAGAGATCTACGATGGTGATGGGAACAAGGTACGAATCTGGGTTGATGTATGGCGTTGTGCCAAAAACTAAAGTGTGTGATTAGGTCGATTCGTCGCAAGTCGAGGGATCCATGGGGGTGAGCCTGACGGTTGCTTCATGTTATACAGTACGCGGACACTGATGGAGGTGCAATTGATTGTTATCAGCGTGGACTGCACGACGTCGAGAACGAGCTGATATTCCGGAGCAATGACAAGCTCATCTTTCACGATTCTCGTGGCTTCGAAGCCGGTAGTAAAGACGAGTTCTTGCAAATGAAGAACTTCGTCGCAGATCGTGCCAAGACCACCGTTCTCAAGAAGCGTATTCACGCTATATTGTAAACAGGACAATTGCTTCACGGTCTTTACTCACGTTTCATGCAGGTATTGCATTCCAATGGACAAGCATCACCGAGCAATCCAACGCTCTGAGGAAATGTTTTTTGACGAATGCGATCCTGGGAATGGTGAATCCTATGTCATTATTGTCTTCTCGGACTTATGCCAGTGATCTCCCAGTTCCTGTCATAGTGCTATTCACGAAATTTGATGCGTTGCTGCCTGTAGCCCTGGGAAAGTTGGCACCTACTGATCGACGACTCCCTTTGCAAGAGCGGCTGTCAAAAGCCGAGCCACTGATTGAAGAAATATTTGGTAAAGCTGACATATGGGGCCGTCTTTCTCGATTGAAGTATGCTCCAAGGTCCTCTGTCCGCATCGGAGGTTTGTATTCTATCTTTTCTCAACCAGATACTAAATCTCACTCTACTAGGCATGCACAAGTCTAACGAGGGGTGTGGTAAAGTATTGGCAGCCACTGCAGATGCCCTGAATGAAAAGGCTTTGCAAAAGTTGCTAATCTCAGCACAAAAAGTGAATTTGGAGCTTTGTGTGAGATTTGCAGTTCAAGAGTGGGTTAGCAAAACAAGCTGTGATGTCTTGATTATCTGACACTGTTATTCCAATGAAGGTTGATCCATTGCACAGACCAAGTACACAAGTCATTATTCTCAATGACTGAGATGGATAAAGTTCACATTCAAGCACTTGCAACATGGTTCCCTCATGTTCAGGTGAGAGACATTCCACACCAAACTGTATATGGTAAATTAATTGGTGTGCTTAATCCTATGTTGATAATCATAGTGAGTCAGCACAATAATGTATGGAATTGAACATGCTGATGATCATGGAATTATTAATATGATGCCTTGGAAATCAGAGTGTAAGTGGACTGTATCATACTGATGATGCTAATGATTACTCATTTGTTGTTCATGCTGCTTTGTGCATCTCAGGAGGTGAGTTGTGCATCATAGTAGCATCTTGTATTCATGTTGATAGGTCCATCTCCACTTCAAATTCCACTTTGGAAACAGTTGATGGGTGATGTCTTGGAAAACTTGTGTGGTGATTATGCTAATGATTCCATAATGTCTCTTTATTTTGCAATGGAAATGATAGGAAGTGAGTTATGCATTGTGGTGTGCTTGCTGGTAGGGTAATATCATACTGATGAATTTCTTTCTACATTGGACACCATAGAAGGTGAGTTGTGCATTGTGTCATGTTTGTGGGGTGACCATGCTGATCATTCCATCTCTACTCTTTATCCTCCATTGGACATCATAGCAAGTGAGTTATGCAGTGTGGCATGTTTGTGGGGTGACCATGCTGATAATTCCATCCCCACTCTTCATCCTGTATTGGACATCATAGTGGGTGAGTTGTGCATTGTGGCATGCTTGTGGGGTGACCAAAATTAATTATGCTGATGATTCCATCTCCCATCTCCCATCATAGATTGTGAGTTGTGCATTGTGGCATGTTTGTGGGGTGACCATGCTAATAATTCTATCTTGAATATCATAGGAGGTGAGTTGTGCATTGTGGCATGTTCAGGGTAACCATGCTGATCATTCCATCTCCACTCTTTATCCTGCATTGGACATCATAGTTTGTGAGTTGTGCATCGTGGCATGTTTGTGGGATGACCATGCTAATAATTCCATCTCCACTCTTCATCTTGCATTGGATAACATAGCGGGTAAGTTTTGCATTGTGTAATGCTTGTGGGGTGATCATGCTAATCATTCCATCTCCTCTTCATCCTACATTGGATATCATAGGGGGTGAGTGGTGCATGTGACATGTTTATATGACCATGCTAATCATTCCATTATCCTGCATTGGACATCATAGTGGGTGAGTTGTGCACTGTGGCATGTTTGTGGGGTGGCAGCCAAGCTGATAATTCCATCTCCACTCATCATCCTGCATTGGATATCATAGTTTGTGAGTTGTGCATTGTGGAATGTTTGTTGGGTAGCCATGCTGATCATTTCATCTCCACTCTTCATCCTGCATTGGACATCATAGCTTGTGAGTTGTGCATTGTGGCATGTTTGTGGGATGACCATGCTGATCATTCCATCTCCACCCTTCATCCTACATTGGATATCATAGAGGGTGAGTTGTGTATTGTGGCATGTTTGTGGGGTGACCATGCTGATCATTCCATCCTCACCCTTCATCCTGCATTGTCCATCACAGGTTGTGAGTTGTGCACTGTGGCATGTTTGTGGGGTGGCCATGCTGATGATTCCATCTCCATTCTTCATCCTGCATTGGACATCATAGGAGGTGAGTTATGCATTGTGGCATGTTTGTGGGGTGATCATGCTAATGATTCCATCTCCACTCTTCATCATGCATTGGACATCATAGGAGGTGAATTGCACATTGTGGCATGTTTGTGGTGTGACCATGCTGATCATTCCATCTCCACTCTTCATCTTGCATTGGAGATTCTAGGAGGTGAGTTGTGCATTGTGGCATGTTTGTGGGGTGACCATGCTAATATTCCAACTCTACTCTTCATCCTCCATTGGACATCATAGCTTGTGAGTTGTGCATTGTGGCATGTTTGTGAGCTGACCATGCTGATGATTCCATCTCCACTCTTCATCCTACATTGGACATCATAGCTTGTGAGTTGTGCATTATGGCATGTTCATGAGGTGACCATGTTGATGATTCTGTCTCCACTCTTCATCCCTGCATTGGACATTATAGTGGGTGAGTGGTGCATTGTGGCATGTTTGTCCAGGTTGATGATTCCATCTTCACTCTTCATCCTACATTGGACATCATAGGGGGTGAGTTGTGCATTGTGGCATGTTTGTGGGGTGACCATGCTGATCATTCCATCTCCACTCTTCATCCTCCATTGGACATCATAGCAGGTGAGTTGTGCATTGTGGCATGCTTGTGGGGTGACCATGCTGATCATTCCATTTCCACTCTTCATCTTGCATTGGACATCATAGGAGGTGAGTTGTGCATGTTTGTGGGGTGACTATGCTAATCATTCCATCTCTACTCTCCATTCTGCACTGGACATCATAGCTTGTGAGTTGTGCATTGTGGCATGCTTGTGGGGTGACATACTGATGATCCCATCTCCACTCTGCATCCTGTATTGAACACCATAGATTGTGAGTTGTGCATTGTGGCATGTTTGTGGGATAACCCCATTGATCATTCCATATCCTCTCTTCATCCTGCATTGGACATCATAGGAGGTGAGTTGTGCATTGTGGCATGTTTGTGGAGTGACCATGCTGATGATTCCATCTCCACTCTTTATCCTGCATTGGACATCATAGCTTGTGGGTTTTGCATTGTGGCATGCTTGTGATGTGACCATGCTGATCATTCCATCTCCACTCTTCATCCTGCATTGGACATCACAGAAGGTGAGTTGTACATTGTGGCATGTTTGTGGGATGACCATGCTGATCATTTCATCTCTACTCTTCATCCTGAATTGGACATCATAGCTTGTGAGTCATGCATTGTGGCATGTTTGTGGGGTACCATGATCATGATTCCATATTCACTCTTCATCCTGCATTGGACATCATAGGAGGTGGGTTGTGCATTGTAGCATATTTGTGGGGTGGCCATGTTGATAATTCCATCTCCACTCTTCATCATCATAGGAGGTGAGTTATACATTGTGGCATGTTTGTGGGGTGGCCATGCTGATCATTCCATCTCCACTCTTTATTCTGCATTGGACATCATAGCTTGTAAGTTGTGCATTGTGGCATTTTTGTGGGTGACAATGCTAATTATTCCATCTCCACTCCTCATCCTCCATTGGGCATTATAGCGGGTGAGTCCTGCATTGTGGCATGTTTGTGAGGTGACCATGCTGATCATCCAATCTCCACCCTTCATCCTGCATTGGACATCATAGCAGGTGAATTGTACATTGTGGCATGCTTGTGATGTGACCATGCTGATCATTCCATCTTCACTCTTTATCCTGCACTGGACATCATAGCAGGTGAGTTGTGCATTGTGGTATGTTTGTGGGATGACCATGCCAATCATTCCATCTCCACTCTTCGTCCTGTATTGGACATCATATCATAGCAAGTAAGTTGTGCATTGTGGCATGTTTATGGGGTGACTATACTGATCATTCCATCTCTACTCTTCATCCTACATTGGACATCATAGTGGGTGAGTTGTGCATTGTGGCATGTTTGTGAGGTGACCATACTGATCATTCCATCTTCATTCTTCATCCTGCATTGGATATCACAGCAGGTGAGTTGTACATTGTGGCATGTTTGTGGGGTGATCATGGTGATGATTCCATCTCCACTCTTTATCCTCCATTGGACAAAATAGCAGGTGAGCTGTGCATTGTGGCATGTTTGTGAAGTAACCATGCTGATCATTTCATCTCTACTCTCCATCCTATATTGGACATCATAGCTTGTGAGTTGCATATTGTGGCATGTTTGCAGAGTGATCATGCTAATCATTTCATCTCCCCACATTGGACATTATAGGAGGTGAATTATGCATTGTGGCATGTTTGTCCATGCTGATGATTCCATTTCATTCTTTATCCTACATTGGACATCATAGAGGGTGAGTTGTGCATTGTGGCATGTTTGTAGGGTGACCATGCTAATCATTCTGTCTCCACTCTTCACTCTGTGTTGGACATTATAGGAGGTGAGTTGTTCATTGTGGCACATTTATGGGGTGACCATGCCAATTATTCCATCTCCACTCTCCATCCTGCATTGGACATTATAGTGGGTGAGTTGTGCGTTGTGGCATGTTTGTGGGGTGACAATGTTGATGATTTCACCTCCTCTTCATCCTGCATTGGACATTATAGGAGGTGAGTTGTGCATTGTGGCATGTTTGTGAGGTGACCATGCTGACCATTCCACTCTTCACCCTGCATTGGACATCATAGGGGGTGAGTTGTGCATTGTGGCATGTTTGTGGCATGACCATGCTGATCATTCCATCTCCACTCTCTATCCTACATTGGATATCACAGAAGGTGAGTTGTGCATTGTGGCATGTTTGTGGGGTGATCATGCTGATAATTCTCTCTCTGCTCTTCCTTCAATAACTGCTTTATAATTTCATAGCTGGTATTTTTTCCTGTATGTACTAATCTCATACTTCTTACAATACTTTCAACAGGATGTAAGTTTATGAGAAAGAAATATATCTGCTGATGATTCATCAATTCACTTATGTTATTCTTAGGAGGTAAGATTTTCAAATGTTGACATATCATTCTATTTATCAGGAGTCAGGATGTTAGTAAATGTTTCCAATCACTCTAACATATATTTATTTTATGTTTTTATGACCTACAGCTAGTTGCAGACAAGCAAGTATGTGCTTCCTGTTCAATTTAATATTCTATATAATATTTTATACATAGATCTCTTTCACTGAAAGTGGACAGCAAGTTTTGAAGCCACATAGCATTGTAAGTTTGTTGATATTATTATATATCTATATCTAACTATAAACAAGATACCTTTTTCTACCTGGAAGCAGGTCCTTCAGGCTGGTGTTGGTATGTTTTAGATATTGCTATTAGATCTATTATAACCTCATTTATTGCTCAAAATACAGACATTATTCTCATATCAGAGCATTCCTTCTATCTATGCCAGCAAAATGATCCTGAACCATTCTCTTCTGCAGCTGAGAAATACAAGGCATCAGATTCATGCAGGAGGGTTAAAAATGCACTGGAGGTGGCCTCCAAACAATATGGCAAACTGTCCTTTCATGACAAAGTGGACATGGTTACCAATGTTATTCTTCAGAACCACATGTATGTGTTTAAAACACCTTTCCATATTTTTACTTATTACCAGTTTTATTAAGATGCTCTTCCAACTAAGAATAAAGTGGTTTCACACTAATCTGACCCCAATGGTACAATGGTGTAAAGTCAAAGTGAAGAGAGAGATAGAACAGTGCAGAAAGGGTCTTGGGCTCAATGGATTGTTGAAAGGATCAACTCTGACAGGTTCATGATGTAAATCTAGTGTTTGTCTATATGTGATGGAATATACTCTTCTCTTGATTTTCTGGTGTCTTCTAATACACTTACTAATTTCTAGTATGTGATATATGTATACATGGACCTGCAAGGCAATATTCATTGCAATTTCCTGGCACTGCAGATAGCTCCTAGTGTAAATTGATTTCAAATCAAAGAAGTTAAATTAATTCACCCTGAAATTCTGACAACTTACTACAAGAACCTGAATGTATTAAATCTGGACAACCAGGAATGCAACAACTATCTATACACACAAAAATATCTGTGTGAAAAATTGTAAATGCAAAACAAGTTATTTTATGCCATGACAGGAAGAGCATACAGTGGTAAAAGGCAGCTAGCTAGTAAATCCACCAATGTCATGGCAGGTCAAGTGAATACAAAAACGTGGATGGAGTTGGCTCACGAACTGCATCTGCAGCCATGGCCTGCCAGTGGTGAACACTTAGGCCAGACAAAGCCATCATTTTGGCCTGGCCTGGCTGGAACAACACTAGTCTGAACCCTATTGGTGGTTTGACGGATGAATGGTGGGACGTAAACGACGGATATGGTGTGCCCACGAGTGGGATTTGTCGACGACTCCGCGCGAATGACGAAGTGGTGGATTTACCCGAGGTGAGGGTGGTCGATGATTCGGAACGGCAGACCACAACACTTCTATACACTCTGCTTGCTGACTCAGAAGTGCTTTTCGGACAGCTTGGATGAGATTGGGGAAGGGTACTTTATAGATGGAGAGGTCGGGTATGACGAGATAGGTCCAATCTGGGTGTACACGTTAGATGGATAGCGTGGACGGAGAGGTAGTCTGACCCTGCAAGACGAGGGTCTCGCCTTCTTGTAGGGAAACAAGGTGAAGGGAGGATGTGGTGTAGGTTTTCTCTGTGGAAGAACGGTCGTTAGCAGACAGGCGAAAGGGGACTCGCCGGGTGATCAATCTCGGGAGTGTGAGTGTCTACAGCATCGGCGTTGCGACCAATGACGAGGCAAATTGCCGCGGTCATCCTGGAGCGCAACCCCTACGGACGACCGACGACTTGCTCGTTGCCTTTTTGGAGGTGTGAAAGAGGAGGCTGATGCTGTGCCTGCCACGCGCTGCGAGGTGCTTGGAGGTGGTAGCTATGAGACGTCGTTGCGTGGCGTCAAGGTTGTCTTTATTGTCCGAGTCATCTGAGGTCGTTGAGGTGGGCCGTGGCTCTGTGTCGAGATTGGACCACCATTTATGGTGTAGGTGGGATTGTGTGCGTGCGCAGACGAGGGCGGTGGCGAGACAAAGTTGGTCGGTTCGTGGAGAATGGCGTTGGGGAATGCGCGTATCGTAAAATTGGGACAAACAAAGGCGGGAAAGTTGCGCAGGCCGAGTTGAGCGGCGTGGTGAGCGGGGTCGATGAATCTGGCACTCGAGAAAGTGCGGGTTGGCGTGACCCGACGCAGGGCGGACGACGACGCCGAGATGAGCTCGGGGCAGTCGACTCAGTTCGAAGTCTGAGTCCGGATGCGGTAGATACCTGAGTTCTGAATACGCAAGTCAGAGCAGCATCAGATGGACCACACTTAGCGAAATGCACGCTTGCTGTAACCAGCATACAAGAACGCGAACACCTCAACGATCTAATGGGGCGAATCAACGCGTCGTGTCCTGGTGGCTTGCTGACCTGCACCTGTGAAGCAACGTCTGGAATCGCAGGAGACATTCCCCACGCATCCTCCGGGGCACAAAAGAATAAAGAGAACGGATTTCTGTCGCCATAATATCGCCGCGAATGGACTGCCTGTCGTTGATGTGGCTTGGGATCGTGCAAGGGCGAGACGCGTACAATGCACCCCGTAACAATTTCGCGAATTATCGCCCTGCCAATGACACTGAGGCTGTGAACGTGATTAATATTACCGTGACTGTACCACAATTATACAAACAAAGAGATGGTAGAAAAACGAATCAAGCAAATTGACAGTTACTCCCAAGACATGGTCCGACAACTTTATACTACGAACTTGAATGTCGCGACAACTTGAAGCCGCACATTTTCATTGATAATACTGTTACAATTCAAAAGCTCACACATCGCCTTTTCTCTTCACCCCGTCGATCCACACTTCATACATACTTGTGCAATAGGCGGATGTTATCCACCCCCTTAACGGTGGATTCACCACGAACACTAACCCACTGAGTGGAGGGGCTCTTTGTTAATGACCTGGGTGAAGATTTCCAGGGCTGCCGCGGGTTGGTACGCAGGCTAAGGACACGATTCAGTAAATGCCATGCTTGGACTATGAGATCATCTTCGACGCACCGCTTCGTGGCCGGCCTCAAAGAACCTCCTACCTTGCGTCAGCGTATATCATGTGGAGCGACGAAAGGAACGTACGCAAAGGTGAAGTTGTCTACATTTGCAACGGCCGCAATAGGTTTTCCGTCGAGGGTGATGTTACTGAGTGGTGTGTTATGGAGAGTCTCGTTGCCATACCAGTCCATGGCTAGCACAGTGTCATAAACCTGCAAGGTATTCAGTGGAGGTATTCAGTGGATGGTAGAAACGCAAAATCTGAATGACATACACCAAGCCAATTACAACTGAGGAACGACGAACAAACGTCAGGTGAATGTCCAAGGAAGATGTATGTATGCTCACATGATATCAGTATCGCCAGCCTAGTGCACAATAAAGTCTCAGATGGATTAAGGGACTATGAATGGGATCACTTGCCCAAATTAGAATTTTCAATCCAGAATCCGCCATTTCGGAGAGCTGAGGAAGCCACGTTCGCGCTTCCTATAGAGAAAATGTTCATTCAGATGCACTGTCACTGGTCAGGCGTCCAAAAACTAGACGACATACGTCACCAGTCGTGTTAAATATTTCGTTTACTTCATCAGAGCATTGCTGATAAGTTGTTTTGGCACCAATCGTGGCCATAACCTCCGGATTGGTCAAGTAAGTCACGTAGTAATCTGGGGGGAACAACGCCGACGAGTTCTGGTGGAGATCATAGGGATCCAGGTCGCCAATCGCAACACCGAAGACGTTGTTGACCTGTTGGGCTGAAGTTACGCATCTATAAACACACAAATGTCGTACGTACACAATAATCTTGCGCCTTGTGACAGATATCGATCGAACTATTGGATGTTCCAGCGGTATAGCAATCTTTCTCTTGTGCGACACATCCGTTGGGGCCATAGAGGGCTGCGGAGATATTCTTCAATACATCATCGGGTTGAAGTTGACCGTATCCTGGAGCGTTGCTCGCAAAGGGATAATAGGCAATATTTTGGATCAAAGGATCGACCCAACCACTGCAGCAGAAGGCACTGAGCCACTGGACACCTGAAATCGCTAGGGTATAGCTTACTTGTTGATCATCAGGGCACTGACGACAACAGGCTCTCCCTGAATTGCACCTTTGGCAACCAACGCGTTCTGTTCGTCAAAGTATGTCACGAAGCCAGGTCCATAGTGTCCACCGAAGCTCTCTGTCGCCAAGATGAACCTGAATGTATACTCTGAATATGGTATTTTGGGGAAACATTCGTGACACATACTCGCGGCTCGCGTAATCGGAGAGGAGCTTGCTCTCGAAAAGTATCTGGAATGCTGTCCACACGTAAGGTGCGGCACTTTTTGTGCTGTTGACCGAGTTCGTTCCGTAAGAGAATCCGGTGCCAACAGGCTGATCGATGTAAATCACTGAATTCCGGGATGAATCACGTCCTAACGACATAGATTGTGAGCCACGTACTGTTGCTCACGTTGTTCCAACTGGCTTGCCTAGTCAAACATCATTCACTTGCGAGCGGATGGTATTCTTACCTGTATGGGTTAAGGTACGTCGACTTTCCATCGGCGTTCACCAAGCACGGTCCGTTCTCTGAAAATGCAAGCAAATAATGTAGGACTGGGCACATCCCCTGTCATATAGCGACTAACCTCGGAAGAGCCCGATTAACGACGAACATCCTGGGCCACCATTCAACCTTTCGCATGATAAGATCAGGTTTCACCTTCGTTATTGGTACATCGTGTGACACCCTTACCAGAGCGTGAAGGGTGCAGTCTCGGGGGAGTTGCGAGCTTCGAAGAACCAGAACCACTGTCGCATCAAACCATCAGCATCAGCCTCACCTCGTTATATCATGCTGACCATCGACATATTTTTCCCGACGTCAATGTAACCCGAATACTGGGTAACACCGGGCGTCGTCTCGCATATGCCAGAATTTTCGACATAGCGAAGTTTTGTGTCGTGTTGAATCTGGGAGCGAAATACCAACTCCCTCGTTCTTAATTCACTAGAGTGATGGG
>JBBPQG010000429.1:0-20448 GCA_038092395.1 Boletus variipes var. fagicola | reverse complement strand
GTGGTGCCGACTTCTCGTCCGTCATTCCCAACACCTCTTCCAGTGGGCGTCCACGGCGTGTGGCTTCATTCAAGGAACTGGTACAATTGGACTCGACCCGTGCCAGCGGCTCGAGATACTCCTGCAGACCGATAACAGTGATGGTGTCTACCCGCTGGATGAGCTATACCGGACCATACTACAGCAACTATTTACATTGAAAACTGCACAGCGCCAGTTTCGAGATGTGATGGCTGTCGTGCTTGCGCTGAACGAGCCACTACCTTTCTTTTCACTTTCGACACTCTTTGGCGGATACCTGAAGATCCAAGCCATCATCCCAGTCCTAGCATCATTGCTGGATGGCGTTCTTGATGAGCGGAAGCCCATCCGACCACTTCACACCTCATTTCGCGACTTTTTACTGGATGAAGCTCGCAGCTTTGCCTTCCACGTGGATACCCTACCTGAAGATTCACTCTCCCTTGGGCATGCATTGCTGTCTTGCATGCGAAATATACTTAGGTTCAACATCTGTGACCTCAAGGACTCTCGACTCCACAATAGTGCAATCCCCGACCTGCCGGTTCGGGTGAACAAGGCCATCCCTCCCCACCTATCATACTCATGCCGACATTGGATGCACCATCTGCAACATGCAGAATGTGGTCCAGCCTTGTTGATTGAGGTGACTACCTTCTTCAAGGACTTTTTCCCCTACTGGCTTGAAGCCATCAGCCTTCTCTCCCTTTCCTCTCCACTGTCATCAATTCTATCTGCCATAGAGACTTGTATCATCTTGAAAGATTGGGCCAAGGTAAGGTCAACCATAATGCTAAGGAGTAAGTACTGAGCAAGTTGTTACTAGGGCCAAGAGATTGCCAGTCTAGCATTAGAGGCATTCCAATTCATCCAAGTGTTTGCTCCTGTCCTCAGAGAATCCACCCCCCACCTGTACCTATCAGCCATGCCCCAGACCCCCACCAACTCACCACTGTGCAAACTGTGGGTTGAACACCTTCAAAAGCATATCTCAGCCACCTCAGGTCATCCAGCCACCTGGCCATCAGAGGTGCATAACTTGCAAGGGCATACAGACCCTGTCAGATCTGTTGCCTACTCAGGTGATGGCAGGCACATTGTCTCTGGGTCTCAGGATAAGACCATCAGGATTTGGAATGCCACCACTGGTCAATGTGTGGCAGGTCCATTTGAGGGGCACACAGGTGGTGTCACCTCTATTGCCTACTCATCTGATGGCAGGCATGTTGTCTCTGGCTCTTATGACAAGACCATCATGGTTTGGAATGCTATTACTGGTCAATGTGTGGCAGGTCCATTTGAGGGACATAGAGATGGTGTCAGTTCTATTGCCTACTCACCTGATGGGAGGCATATTGCCTCTGGCTCTTATGACAATACTGTCAGGGTTTGGAATGCCACCACTGGTCAATGTGTGGCAGGTCCATTTGAGGGGCATACAGATGGTGTCTTCTCTGTTGCCTACTCCTCTGATGGCAGGTGCATTGCCTCTGGCTCTTTAGATAAGACCATCAGGGTTTGGAATGCCACCACTGGTCAATGTGTGGTAGGTCCATTTGAGGGGCATACAAATGGTGTCAGCTCTGTTGCCTACTCACCTGATGGCAGGTATATTGTCTTTGGTTCTGATAATGGGACCATCAGAGTTTGGAATGTCACCACTGGTCAATGTGTGGCAGGTCCATTGGAAGGGCACACAAATTGGGTCAACTCTGTGGCCTACTCACCTGATGGGATGTATATTGTCTCTGGCTCTTCTGATAAGACCATCAGGATTTGGAATGCCATCACTAGTCAATGTGTGGCAGGTCCATTGGAGGGCCATACAGGGTGGGTCAGATCTGTTGCCTACTCACCTGATGGCAGACACATTGTCTCTGGCTCAGATGACAATACCATCAGGGTTTGGAATGCCACCACTAGTCACATTGTGGCAGGTCCAAATGAGGGACATGCAAATTGGGTCACATGTATTGCCTACTCACCTGATGGGAGGCACATTGCCTCTGGCTCTTATGACAATACCATCAGGGTTTTGGATGCTACCACTGGTCAATGTGTGGCAGGTCCATTTGAGGGGCATACAGATTTTGTCACATCTGTTGTCTACTCACCTGATGTCAGCTGCATTGTCTCTGGCTCTTATGACAATACCATCAGGGTTTGGAATGCCACCACTGGTCAATGTATGATAGGTCCACTTGAGGGGCATACACATGGTGTCAGCTGTGTTGTCTACTCACCTGATGGCAGGCATGTTGTCTCTGGCTCTTATGATCAGACCATCAGGGTTTGGAGTGCCACCACTGGTCAGTGTGTAGCAAGTCCATTTGAGGGGCATGAATCTAGTGTCACATCTCTTTCCTTCTCACCTGATGGCAGGTATGTTGTCTCTGGCTCTGATGACAAGACTGCTAGGGTTTGGAATGCCAGTACTGGTCAATGTGTGGCAGGTCCATTTGAGCACACAGATTTTGTCACATCTGTTGCCTACTCACCTGATGGGAAGTACATTGTCTCTGGCTCTTGGGACGAAACCATCAGGGTTTGGAATGCCATCACAGGTCAATGTGTGGTGGATCCATTCAAGGGGCATACAGATCCTGTCACATCTGTTGCCTACTCACCTGATGGGAAGCACGTAGTCTCTGGATCTAATGACAATGCCATCAGGATTTGGAATGCTGCCACTGGTCAATGTGTGGCAGGGCCATTTGAGGGACATACAAGATCTGTAGACTTTGTTTCCTACTCACCTGATGGTGGCCTTATTGTCTCTGGATCTCTGGATCATTCTATTAAAGTGTGGAGGACAGAAGCATTGTTTTCCTTTGGTAATCTACTTATAAACCCTGGCAGTGGCTGGATTCAGTCTTCTGATGATTCTTACTTTGGCTGGGTTGTTCCTTGGTCCAGGCCTGCCTGCTATCTCCCAGTTCATTCTCTAGTTTTATCTTCTAACAATGTTTTCCATCTTGATGTTGATCTTTCTTTGTTTGGAGAGTCCTGGACATCTTGTTGGAAATGATTTCCATGGTTTTATTTATATTCTTGCTACTTGTTACTATTTCACTTGACACATCTCATTCTTGTATTTTCAAGAATCCATATGATAATTTATGTGTTGTGGACTACTGTGGTTTTTGTGTTGATCAACAAGTTGAAACTCTATCTTGTAGTGTTGATGAATACCCATCCTCATAGACTACTTTGGAGTAGTTACATGTATCCAGGCAGGTGAACATTGAGGCAAACACAGTGTAACACTGAGAAGTGTTTTCATTCCTTGTACAATCTTCCTGCCTGACTGCAGACACACATTGGTATAGTGAAAATGAACACATTGTACCAGTAGGCTGGATTACTATTACTTTCAATGCAATGTGATCCTACTAGCACCTTCACTTCTCCCCTGTAGATGCTCAAAATCTGTCTTGTTCAGCCTTGAGTGATACCTGCACAGCCTCCACTCATGCATCTCCTTTGGGAACACCAACATGTCCACTACTTGTCATCTTCCCTTCCTTGCATGGTAGTTGCATTGGCAGAATATGAAGGTCATCCTCGTCCAAACAGCAAAATCAGCACCTTCATGAGATCCATATGTGTAACTGGTGGTGCAAAGCTTGAGGGAAGCCAGACATGTGTACCAAGCTCAAACAGATGTCCAAACCCACAGAATGGCCAATCAGAGAAGTCAGGAGCACAGGGCTCACCACTGAGATGACAGGGTTGCACATGACTGTCATGCTCAACATGTCTGGGTAATGCCTGATGACCATCAAGCTCATTGGTGAGTTTCTTGGATCAGTTAGTGAGAAAAGACTCGAAGTTATAGTGGCAGTGAGGAAGTCCACACCAGTGTGGCTTCTACCTGGGACAAATTGTTATTGGTTTAGACAACCCAAGATTAATGAGCTCCTCAACCACCAAAATACAGTTCACAACATCAACTGTCCCACAGTGCCCAAGAAATTTCATTCAGCAATGATATAGTGACTGCAAGTTCAAGTCAACCATATGCCCTATTGAGGATAATAGACAAAACCACTCAATTCAGCCTTTGAGAAACACAAGCAAGAACACTAGGCATGAGGGATGTAACACCAGATGCATGTGGTCTCCTATGTGGAATTGTGAGGCAGACAGGTTTGGATCCTTGCACCAACTCTTTCAATCAAATGACAATGGTTTCAACGAGATACCTCCCTGGAATGGGTATGACCTGAGTGCATCAAGCCAGTCAGACCAATGGCTTCTTGGACTGCAAGCATTCTGGTCAGAATTGAGCATTGTTTCTTCGAATCATGTGGTACACACATTCTGGAGAAACTATTGTTTGTCAAGAAACTGGACAATCAGACTGACAAGGGTATTTGTGCTTGGAGTGTACATGCTTGTGGTTAAAGTTGGACGTTGGCTTTGGCTTTGACACAAACATCATCAAGTGAGCAAGCATATTGGTTGTGATGGGAGGGATGGGAGGCTCACAGCTCGAGCATGACTGGCCTCTCTGAAGGCTTGGATGAATTGCGTGAAGCAGCACAAAGATAGTTCTAGTGAGGGTCAAATCACAAGGAGTGCAGCATGAATTCCACGAGAACGTCAACGAGAGGCCAGACATATGGAAAAATCCTCGTAGGCAAGACCTTCGTATATTTCAGATACTCATCCCTGACAGCATCATCATTCTGAATCAGATTCTCCTGCAATTTCCACCATAATAGTCAGTCTACCTGCAAACCGGAGATAAAACGAAGAAACGTGTCTCGATCGGTATTTTGATTGCGAACGCAGCTGCAATACTAATACCAAGGGCTACGAGGGGAATGTATGACCAGAACATGATAGCCCACAACACCTCCTGTAAGAGGACTGAGCTATGTCACGTACATGGCGTGTCAAACAATGCTGGTTCTGCATCCCAGAACAACTCGCCTATATCCCGGATGTCGGACCCGTGCATACGGGCCAGTCTTGACGACCCCAGACTTCTCGCGATGCTAGTACCAAGGTCAAAGATGACAGAAATAATGGATACACCCGACACAACCCCGATGGCATGCCACTGGTCCCCTAAATGTTGAAATGCACTGTCCGTAAGGTTCCTGAGGGCAAAGTCGGCAGCGCAAGCCACCACCATCTCACTCGAAAAGGCATATCGTGCCATCCACTCTGGCTGCTGGAACCGATTGAGCGTCAATGCACTCACATACACCAGGGGCGGAATGAAGATAGCAACCCCAGGAATCGGGTTCATGCTGATCCGTCCCAAGAGTGTGGATGGCATGGATTCTGGTCGAACACGTCCGCCCTTGTACTTGACGGCGATTCTGTCAAAGGTGTATCGGACATAGTCTGCAGTGCTGAAAACGGCGAGCACTTCGGGCTGGGAGGGAGAAAGAGGGAGCTCGAGCCCAGCAATGTACATGATGCTCGAGAGGCGTCGATGAGCAATGATCGGGTTCCGGAAGAATGGAAAGCGTGATATGTAGAGTCTGATGGGTGTGTGGAGTTTATAGCTTTTCGAATCGTGTCCGGTGCGGTACTCACCGGTGACGAAAATTCGACAAAGACATCAAAGGATCAAGTCGACCACGCGAACGTTCGGCTAGACATGGCTGCAACTCAATATCCATGATGGTCCTTTGTGTGCGAGAACAGTCACCGACAGAGATGTACTTGTTGTGTAGCCCCACAGCGAGTGGGTCATCGGAGACGGCGAGCATGACTGTATGACCATCGTGAATCATGAATTTAAAGAGACCGATGGAGAAGAGTCGAAAAAAGAACAGAACTCAACATACACATTCCCACATAAGCAGACTGACTCCATTGTTGGCTACCATCCTTATGCAGGGACATGTGTCCCACGAAGCTGGGCCTCGTTGTGGATGTGGGTGACCGGTGTCGGTTTTTTGCGTTATGATGCCGCCGGTGAGAGTCCTTCGCGATCGGGACCTCACAGAGCCAAAGCCGGGACGAGTCTCGGAGCGGCGGTCCGACTCCGAGTCTCATAACTTGGCGGGAGAGGCAAGCAGCAATGAAGTGCAGTCGTACTAAGTGTGGAAATCGCAAGTAGGGATAGTGGTAGTAAAGAGCTGAGCGTGGAGCTGCATCGGACTGAGATTCTTCTTGAAAGGACGTAGTACAAAGTTTCAAGTATTCTACTCGCGGCTAACTTTAGCAATGTTTAGGAGTGTGGCAGCACTGCGATATTCACTACGGTGACCGGGACCCACGCATCCTTCCATCAGAGAGCCCCAGAATGAGGGGAGGAACGTACGACGATGTAGACTCGGTCTACCAGACATATGGGATAATTCTTCCAGGAACTTCTTTCGTATATTTCCGATATTCATCCCTGACGGCATCGTCTTTCTGAATCAGACTCTCCTGCGATTTACATCACAATGATCGCTCAGCATGCAAGCCGGAGATAAAATAAAGCCACATGCCTCGATCGGCATCTTGATTGCGAGCGCAGCTGCTGTGATACCAAGTGCTACGAGGGGTATGTATGACCAGAACATGATACACCACAACGTCTCCTGTAAGAGGACCGAGCTATTTCATGCACATGCCGTGTCAGATAATGTTTCAAGCATCCAAGAAACAACTTACCTATATATCGGGTGACGAACCCACGCATACGGTCCGGTCTTGACAACCCTAGACTTTTCGTGACGCTAGTGCCAAGGGTCAAGACGACTGAGATGACAGAATACTTCCAATACATACCCCAATGGCATGCCACTGGTCCCCTAAATGTTCGAGCGTACTATCCAAAAAGCTCCTGAGAGCAAAGCTGGCAGCACAGGCCACCACCCTCAACGCATTCCTTTGCGTGGAGTCTATCATCTCTGTCGAAAAAGCGAATCGTGCCATCCACTCTGGCTGCTGGAACCGATTGAGCGTCAGTGCACCCACATGCACCAGGGGGGGAATGAAAATGGCAATATCTTGGATCGGGGTGATGATTCGTCCCAAGAATGTGGATGGCAAGGATTCTGGTCGAATGCGTCCGCCTCTGGACTCGGAAATGACAGCCAGTTGTTTTATTCTGGTGAGAGTGTGCCGGATGTAGTCCGCAGTGCTGAGAACGACGAGCACTTCAGGCCATTGGGAGGGAGAAAGAGGAAGGTTGAGACCAGCGATGTACATGATGTTCGAGTGGTGCCGATGAGCAACGAACAGGACTGTATACTTATAGCCTATCAAGCTGAGTCTGGCCCGCCGGGGTGCCGTATAGTTGATGAGGTCTGACTAAGATTACACAGCCGGGTGAGCGCCCAGCTTTTCAATGGAGAATGTTGCGATTCGCAGTAACGCGGCGAATAAATAACGTACAATGGCACGACTGCGTGACCTCTTTCCTTAACCTTCCGTCGATCGTACTGACATGCTGTATTTTCGTCCCATTCAGGTCGACGTGCCGCCAGCACCTCCACCGTGGCAAGGCCTCCTGAGCAACACTCATCCTTAATAGAGGAGTTATCCAAATGTGTCTGACAGTGGTCAGCTCAAGACCATCTGCTCTGGAACAGATGTTATTATCAGACATATCCAATAGTTGAGTGCAAGGCACTTACTTTTGCTTTTTGGTTAGGCAATGCCTAGATGGCTGAGCACGAGATCGACAAATCCAAATCTTGGACCCAGTGATTTGAACATGAATGTTATCAAGATACAAATGCATATATCCTTACGAGTAACCCGTGTCTGCTCTCCTAAAGATTTAAGATCGTAACCCCTTGCCACGTTTTGTCCGTCGCACCCTCTCCACCTCCGGGTTCCTAGCGCGAACGGCACCGGTAACCCCAGGGATTATGCCGACCTCTTGCTCGTCCCCGCCCAGCATCCTCAATAGCCGTCGTTTCTCTTCTGCCTGTCCCGGGTCTTCGTACGTCACGCGTAGACTTTCCTCTGTCGAGCGCATCCCATCCATGCCGAATCCATCTAGCAAGCTCATGCTGATTTCGAGGTCTGGCGGTGGGACTGGTGGACGTGCGATAGGGGGACGTTGAGGAGAGATGACGTTCTCGCGGGAAGCATTGCGAGAGGGGACCTGTATATAGTAGTCATCCAGGACCGTGCATATACGCGTCTGTCAAACGCGGGAGACAGACGAGACGTACGTTGGATGGCCCACCCGGCCTCACTCTTTTCCCCTTCTTCGCCGCACGTACGCCTGCATCACGTATTGCTTCGTCGCGGTCGTCTTCCACAATGGACCGCTTCCCGAGGAGCGACGTTAGGCTCTCGTGGAGCGCTTTCGTGATGGCATCCGTATCCGGAAGATGCGCGGGCGACGAAGGGGCGAATGCGTTGGGGATGGAGCTCGAGGGGAGAAGTTTGATCGGCGAGGGCGAGGCTGATGATGGTATTCGGGCTTGGGCTGGTGTCGAAGCCTGTGTTTGGGTTGGCGTTGGAGCATGAGCGTGTGGCTGAGCTTGGGGTTGGACTTGGGATGGGATGTCAGCTTTGGCTTTGACGTGGGCATCGTCAATCAATCGAGCGGGTTCGAAGAGAGGTAGGTCGGCCTCGACGGGGGGTGGAGAACTACTTAGTGGAGGCGCGGCGGGCGGGGAGGACGTCGTGGGGTTGCTCCCATTGGCTTCTGCTTCCTCTGGAGGATCCGAGTCGTGCATCAGAAATTTTGGTTTGCCAAACAGTCCGTTGCGTGGGGGAGATCTTGGCTCCTCTAATATCTTATCGCAGTGGCGTCGTGCGTTGCATTCCCAGTTCCGAGAGGACGTGTCTTGGAGGAGGGCTGCGTTCTTGACAAACATGGGTTTGGTGGAATCGTCTGGGGAAAGGCAGGATAAATTACAGCATCCACTACATAGAATGAGAACTGTGAATAGCATTACCATTAGTGATATCCATCATGTGGTAGTCCACTTCCTTTTCCTTCCCTTTGCCCTTGTCTCTCTTGACCTCGGGAGTTGGATCTAGAAATCTGATCCCGTTGGTGGTTGCTCCCGCATGAGATCCACCAACGAGGTAGTTGTCCACAGGTGGAATGGTCCCCGACTGCCCAATGTGTTCCAACCAGGCCAGAGGAACGACCGGAATCCGCCATTCCACCGCCTTGTCAAACTTGGCACCCGTTCCACCGGGGCAGAGAAGGTGCGTCGACCGGCGAGAAAAGGTCGACTCCAGAGTTATCCCTATACACGCGTCTTGTGGTGACTAACTCGAATGATGGAAGAAAAACGAAAACGAACCGACCGCCCTTACGAGACGTCGAATCCAACAGAGCTCGGACTGATCTAGACCGGACAAGCTCAGGTGGATCGTTTCCGCATCTATGTGCGTTTGTAAGTAGTCGAAGATCGTGATCGACTTGGACCTACCGGGTACTGGCGTCGCGATCTTGAGGGGCGTAAAGGACACATTTTCGTCCGGTTCACATATTCGCTCGTGGAATACAGAATGTTCGAGCCAACATTCTGTTCTGTACTTGGTTCGTGCGTTGTCGTCAAATTCGTCATGATAGAGCTTGGTTCCACTACCGCAAAACACCGTGTTTAATGACAAAAAAGCGACACTTAGCTTGACGCTGGGAACGAACCTTATTAGCCTGACAATAATGAAGTTTGGTTCCTCGGCATCATCATCAACCACGATACCCCCTCCATTCTCTATTGCCAACCGTACATTTGTACAGCGTGCTTCACCAAGAAGACGAAAGGTATACCCAGCGAAGAGTGTCGGTATAGCTGACTCTCCTGGTTGGACAGGTTTATGTAAACCGCTCCCTTCCGCCTCACCAGGGCAGGTCACTAGACACGTCGTATTCCGCCGAAATGGTTGACGAACAGCAGGTTCTTTCACGGGGACTGGAGCAAACGACTGTGCACGTCTAAACGACGATATGACGCTCTCTTTCTCCCTTTTTTTCCCGTGTTCGACTCTGGCTCCGCCGTTGGACTGTGCGCGCGGTCGTGTCGGCGTCGAAGGTGGCGATCGCGTAGCTTGTGACTTTGAAGGACTTCGGACGAGTTTCCCGCCATCGAGTTCGAACCCACGCGGTTTGAGGAGACTTTGCCAGAGTTGAAGGGTCACGGCGGGGACTGGCTTGTTGACCATAGCCATCTCTTCTTCTTCGCAGTCGATTTGAAGGTTGCTTATGACGGTGAAGCTACCAGTGGGGACAACGGGCTTCGACCGCTTCAGCGGATCGACATCGTCTACGGATATGGCTGAATTTGGGTGAGTCCCAGGGGCAGAGTCTTGGACAGGAATAGAAGGTATAGGAACTAGTAACAACACAAATTGTTAGAGTTACAGAGGACTAGCACGGGACAAAGTACTCACTCTCGTGCAGAGACTTTCGTTCTGGTCTTGGACGACTCACTTGATACTTCCTTTCGTCGAATCTACCTTTTAAAAGTGTATCGGAGAAGGTCGTATCGAAAGCTAAGACATGACGCACCACCAAACTCGAGACAATCCCAGAACCACTCCTCCCAAACGAGATGTATATGAGCTTCCTTGCGCTTGTTGAACTTTTCAGCGTACTTCATCTTGTCTGTTTCTGTATCGCCTGAGCACAGAATATGGGTGACTCTAACCGGCCGTTCGAGATGTTTGAGGTAGGTTCCCTGATGCGCTGTCACGAGTCTGTTTATCTCGGTGCGTCTGTGTATGTCTTCGATGCCCGAGAGGGACAGCACGACACCTGATAAGATGGGCAGTCGGTAGTTGGATACACTCTGATGAGAGAGTCAGTTCGTGTCAGACAATAGTGGGATTTCGCACTTGTTCCACGTCGACGTCATCACCACGTAACCATATAGCATGTGCCTCTGTAACCCAATCAAGAGTCATGATAGGTATTTTGCGCTCGAGCGCACACTGCGTACATGAGTAACGACGAATGCTGATAACGAAACGAAACGTACCATGTACTTGGCACCACCATGTGAATTAGCAATGAGATGGGTGACGCGATCTGTAAAGTCACTGGTAGAGGTAGCACCGAGTTCGAACGCCATCTTGAACAAGGTAGGCTGAATGAATGTATAAGGGTAGGTCATCGTGGCATTGGGTAGTGTGACAGACCTTGTCCATTGTTCCTGTAGCGCATATGGTAAAGCCTTTGAAAGGTCTCGGGCAGAGATCCGCCAAGCTTGCATTTGGAGGCATCTCAGAGTCTGAGCTCTGGTCGCAGAACGCGTCTGGCTCGTGCGGCCGGGATGGACGAGGGTGGGCTGGTGCGGGGCGAAGTTTGACATTAGGTACCTGCGCGCAAAAACGGTGTGAATTGCGCTGTTGCTCGAAAAGATGCAACCGACCTTGTGCGATTTGTTGCTGCGTCGCATCGAAGAAACGGCCAATAATTTACTAACATTTGTTCAAATCGCGAGTACTATAGTTGAGACCGTCACGTGATACAATCCAGGGCCGGTTGATACGCGTACACACCCGTCCCCACCGACACAGCTCCGAGACCTCTCTGAAATCGAAAGCTGGCTATCTTGCACTCGCCAATCTGCAAACACCATCAATAGCACGTGCATGATACCACAACAATCCAGTTCTGCGCACAACGCAAAGCTTAATGTGTCCCGTGGAGTACATTAGCACGATGGCGGTAGCAGGAGTCATTACACAGCCGGCTTGTGAAAACGCAGATTCTCATGGAAATCGCTGGCTTCATGACTCTACGCGATCGATATTGTTCTTACACTGACTCCACAGGTTCGTTGAGGCGAGGAAGATACGAAATCCCCACTCGACGCAGTCTGCAATGCAAACCCACGCAGGAACGGACCAAATGCCAGGCGGATGGCAGTGCTGACTTCCTCAGCAACTCCGATTGACAAGCACGCGGAATCAGGAAGTCATTCAGTCATTCCTGCTTCTCATTGACATAGTCAAAATTGGTACGTGCACTGAACCTGCTGACTTCTGTCACAGAGACGCAAAAATAAATCATGCACATGCACCCTGATAACCCGATTCAAGGACAAACAATGATCGGAACAAGTACTTACCGGCCCCCGGGTGCTGTATTTTACAGGAAGAATGGAAGCGTCTACGCAGAAATTAGTCTTTGACATAACTGTCATAGGGCCATATAAAGTGTTTCCGGTTGGTCTTTAGTTATCACACTTCGTTCTGTGAAACCATGTCAGTGGTACTAAATTCGATCCGTAAGGATTTCCCTACTTTACCCAATAACGCAAGGCTAATATCTTGGGGTAACCTTGTCTGGTGACAGTTTGCGAAACGAGCAATGCAACTGTGGCCTCCATTTGTTGCACGCAGCTCCGTCTTCCAGTCACGACGAGTAGCGCGACCCTGACCATTATACCTCAAAGTTCACCAATCCCTACCGGCATACCCGTTACGACGTGCGAATGGACTGCCAGCTCAAACACAACTGCTCTCTCTGAAATTGAAAACTGGCTGTCCTGCACTAGCACATACGGGAGCAGCACTGTCAATAGTGTGTGTAGGATGCCAGTACGATCTACTAGTGTTGCGTACGACAAGATCAAGGATCCCGTAAAGTGCATTAGCATGGTGGTGGTGGTCGGTCTCGTTGTACAAATGGTGTTAGCCATCTAACAGATCATTCGCGGAATGAATATGTAGATTTTTGTGGGGATCGCTCCCCCAGACGAGTACGTTAGTTCTGTAGTGGCGAGTTGCATGACCCACGATTGTTCCTGTATCTCCTTTGAATCGCAAATCAATGAACTTGAAAACGTCAAGCATGGAATGAGTAGAGACGTTTTGTGAGAATGCACATTGCAGACCACGATCAAGGTTCGCCTAGTAACCTTGTTATTTATAGTGTACGAGGTTGATATCCTCACAGTACGCACACGATTGGCGTCATTTAGTCCATATTGTGAGGTTTGGTATGTGAGGGAGTCGGTAACATCGCGTTGGTCGCAGGAAGAGATTAATGGCGGTGCGATGACTCAGCTTCTCAACTCACAGCGGGGAAACCACTCCGTCGATGTGGGGGACGGAACATTAGGGGCCGACCTCGTGACAAGTGCCTGACAGGCGCCATGGACGGTAAGTAGTGCCCCCCGAAGCCAGACCCATAGTTCGAGATGCAGCTTATTGCGACCTCCAGCCAGCACTGCAAATCCAGTATGGGGTGCCACCCAATCTGATTCAGATATTCAGGGACGAAGTATATAATTGGGACAGAACACCCACTGGAAGGTCAGGATCCAGAACGGCAGCCATTTTGAATGTTCATGGGAGCATATAAAAGACCAGACGCAAGCCACTCGAGTCACGTAACCAGGACGAGCTATTTCGACTAGTCTTCCCTTCATTGAAATCATGTCGTCTGCGTCCTCGCGGGATCTGCCAGTTCAAGTTGGTAAGCATTCCCCCGATCTGTACATAACATATACTGATACCATGAGTCTGGGCGTAGTTTGTGAAGCGGGCAATGCAACCGTGACCTCCTTTTGTTGCGCCCAGCTCGCTAGTCAACTCATGTCAATGAAGAAGAGCACGGACATAACACTCCCCCCCAACACACCCGCTACGACGTGCCAATGGGGTACCACGAACTCGACCGCTGCCTCTGAAGTTCAAATGTGGTTAGCATGCGCGAGTAAACAAGAACCAGACGCCGCCAGCGTCTGTCTGTGGCCCCTATCGAGGGCAATCGGTGCTGGCAGTACTAAGGCCAAGAGTCCCTTGAGATGCATTAGTGTGCTGGTATTAGTGGGTGTTATTGTACAAATGGTGTTAGCTGTCCCATGATTCATCGGCGAAGCACTGGAATGTGGATTCTATAGTACCAATTGGTGAAATAATAATTGCTTGAAGGTTTACCTACCATGGACGAACAATATGTTGGCGGGTTGACGGACCTCGACGTCTCTAACGACCACAACAAGCAGCTCATGGTTGTCTGAGCAATTGGTTGCCGGGGTCGTTGTACAAACAGTGTTAGCTGCATCGGATAGTAGATCGTGACGAAGTAGCTGGAATGAGTCTCGGACGAGCACGTGAGATCTGTAGACTGGCAAGTTCGGGCGAACGACTGTCTTCATTCTACTCTTCGGTCTGCTTACGGGTGACTAGGCAAGTTCCATGTCGCAGATCAAACAAACTGATATAAAGTTTTTCAGAACGTCAAGCTGAGAATGAAGAGAGATGTCTTGTAAGCACATTGCAGGCCACGACTCGGGAGTCGTCTAGTTTTTACTGCAGTGAGTCGATTTGACAAATCAGATTATAGTGTACCTTAAGCTCACATGAGTTTTGGAAGCAGCCTCCCAATCAGAGAAAGAGGCTAGGTATATGGCAGTGCCACGTCCCCCAGTGCGACAATGTTCCTTGTGATCGATGAAGTTTCTCAGCCCACAGCGGTGAAACCAGTCCATCGATGTGGAGGCCGGGAACATTGCCGAAGGGGACTGGCCTCGTGACAAGTGCCTGGCTGTGCCACGTGTGTGCGGTGGATGGCAATGCTCAAAGCCCCCCGCTATCCCTATCGTTCGAAATGACAAGTGAGTTGTTCTGATTGTAAAGGCCCTCTCCCTTTACTTTCACAAAGTAAGCACAGATCTTGGTGACTAAATACTCATCACCGGTCGTGGTTACGGGTACCAACCTGATTCAGTGTTCAGGGACGAAGTATATAATTGGGACAGAATACCCACTAGAAGGTTGGGGTCCAGAACAGCGGCCAGTTTGAATGCTCATGGGGAGCACATAAAAGATCAGACGCGAGCCACTTGAGTCGTGTAACCCACCCTGAGTACTGCGAGTATCTTCCTGCCGTTGAAATCATGTTGTCTCCGTCCTCGGATCTACCAGTTGCAATCGGTGAGGATTGGACTAATACATTGGACCTAGTGGCAGTCTGCGAAGCGATTGACGCAACTGTTTGTTGCGCATAGCTCACTGGTTAACTCATGTCAATGAAGAGGAGTACAGCCATAACACTCCCACGGATACACCTGCTACGACGTGCCAACGACTGCCACGAACTCGACTGTCGCCTCCGAAGTTGCAATATGGATGTCTTGCTTAACATGTTGATTGTGGTGATAGCCATCCAATGATTCGTTGGTGAGAATGGCAATTGACTATCTGCTGACAGGCAAACACGGACAAACAATAGGCTCGTTTGGTGGATTGACAGATCTCGCCTCGTCGTCCCCGACATCTCAGACGACCACAACGAGCAGCTCATGATGGGCGTCGTCGTCTGAGCAATGCAACTCTTATCTCCAAGTCTCCAATGGCGACCCCGCGTCGACTTTGCAGCTTGTCCTATTCTGCAACACTATTGACATCTCTCCACTTATATTCGTGACCATATAAATATTTCGAACGACTTTCCTCAAAATTTACTCGTCACTACTCCACTATCATGGCCTCTCAATCTCGCCCTGAACCAATGAATGCGTCTCCTCACCATTCAAAGGTCAAGGTCACTCTGGCTCTGTCCGATCCCGTATATGTTTCCGGCACACCTATCTCTGGAAAGATGGAAGTAGAGAGTCGTGCTGACCTCGACTCTTTGCTCGGTATAGGCGTAATGATGGTAGAATTATACGCTACTCAAGGTAAAGGATCATCCATTCAACCACATTTATGCCCCAATACTCATCATCGTTAAAGAGGTCAACTCTGGAGCGCACTCTGCGACTTCCACCTTCATCCATTCTCGTAGAATATTTCAAGGCCCAGGTCTTCCCCCTTCTAATGCTGTGTACTCAGATCACGCTCTCAGTCCTGAAGAACCACCTCTACCGGCACATCATTATGCCGCCAGACGTGGTCAGACGACGTTCTTTTTCCAGCTTCCTGTACCCGAATCCTCTCCGTCCTCGATTAATTTTGGTCCTGCCAGTATCAGGTACGAGATACGAGCAAGCGTGAGCGTTGCATGGAGGGGAGAGAATTGTCTCATCACCGACAAACGAGAGGTGAAAGTGGTTGAGAGCCGGGATCCAACACAGGCAATGCAAACACCACAGGCTGTGGTGATTACGGAAGGAGGCAAGATCTGGGCTCAGGCAACCTTAACAAACAGCGTGGTTGTGGGTGGAGAATACACATGCATAGATTTACAATTAAAGAATCACACACAACGTTGGGTGTGTTCTTTCCGTGTCCTGGTTGTCTTTTCTTCTCTGAAATCTTCACCCAGACATCTGGTGTCACGGTCACATTAAAACGAGACCTTCACCTCTCCACGTCGTTCTTGGCAGGGAGGTCGCCGCCTAATTTTTCGGACGTCGCTACACAGGTTGAATTCCGTGGACCGGAATACTCTGTTCCTCCGGGAATAGAGGGAATAGCCCGTCTTGTCATCGATATACCTCGCCATTCGCGTGGTGTTAAAGGAGGACTACGGGTTGACGATAATGGAAGCGCCACAGAGGGCTTCTTTGAGGTACGTTGCACCCTCAGAATAAGAATTGATATGCCTCCCGGAAGGTGCGCTATTCACCACTCCTCATTTACGTCTTACCGACAATCGCTAGTGAGGATAGTGTCATACTTTTGCCTCTAACCATTTACCATTCTCTTGCCGTGCCTGAAATTCCAGCATCCCCGCCGCGTCTCACATCCTCCTATTCATATCCGGCGTCCGTCTCGCCAGGATTGCTATCACCCACTCCTGGAACCGAATTGATACCCCCCTATTCCGGAAATCAGATACAACAATACGACCCTACGTGGCTAGCCTCCTCTACGCGACCAGTTTCCAATTATTTACCAAACCAGCACCCTGAGCAAGAGGCCCATAACTGGCAAGACATTCCCTATTCTTATCCGCTACCGATGCAACGTTCTATTTCTGTGGGTCCCCCTTCGCAAGTACCCTACTCTGCGCCTGGATTGTCAACTTCATATGCACCTTCACCAAGAATGCTGCCACCGCCGCCGCCCACACACGTGCCTCACACAATATATATTCATCCTGGATTGCCACTAGATACAATTGATGGTTACACGAGTCACGATCATATACAGGGGGCAATTGTTCCCCCAACCTCACAGAACATTCATCCGGCTACCCAGTATCACCCCCTTTCACCGAATCTCTCTTCACAATCACATTCCCAGGATCAACCGCTTACACCGGGTCGCGCTTGCCCACCTCCGATTCAAATTCCCCCGCTGCCAAATCCGCACGATTCTCAAGGGGTTGTGCATTCTCCGCGCCCCGTGCCGTCACCAAAGCATTCGTTCTCTCGGTCAGTCCCAAAGAGCAACAATGTCACCCAGCTTGAACGCATGGCAGACGAAGTTGGGAAGCAGACAGATAATCTGAGTTTAGATCTTCCCAAAGGCGATGTAGGCGCAGAAATTCAAGGACCTCATGGTCCCAAGCTCGATCGACAACCCAATTTCAGCGTGGACAAGACCCTCCCTCCGCCTCCTGTCCCGTCCAGCAAAGATAGGCATTTTTTCGCGCAGCATCCTCGTGTCGACACACTCTTTACGACTGAGGGAACCATGCTTGACCATCCCGGTTCCCCGTCCTCGACGGACCATTTACCGCGCGCACCGCCAACGCCACCCATCGCGGCCATCACGCCCATCAAATTTCCAAAGGCGCTGACGGAACTGTCAGGTTTAGGAACGAACTTGGGCAAGGTCGTTCCACCGGAGAGCGGGCTGGATGCGTTGGAACGACGTCTTTTAGCCGAAGTGGGCACGCGCAGGTTCGTCGTGGAAGAACGACCACATGTCCGCAGCGTCGTGCAGCCGATCACCATCCCACCCAGTGGACCACCACCTGACACTGTCAACGACAGTGCGATCTCTAGCCTGACCCTCGCTGATCGCGAGGGGATTTTGAAGGCAAATCCAGAACGGGAACAGGAGCAAGATCGGGATTCGGATGAGCGTACACAGCACATGGGAGGAGGCAGACGTAGTCCGAGCGAGGATGATAGGGATGCGCGTACCCAAAAAGGCAAGAGTTCGCGGAAACTCGGCAAGAGCAAGCACAGTGAGGAGGACCTTGAAAGGGCATCCCGTCGACGGGAGCGAAAAAAGACAAAGGACGAAGAAGGGCGTAAACTGCGGCAAGAGGCCAAGGGGCGCGTCGCAGCCTGGTTAGGAGATATTGACATTTCCGCGCCACCCGCTATGGACGATACAGCTGCTTTAATATCGCCTACGTCGCATTTCGTGCCCATTACAGAGAGCGCATCGTTTGGTCCTGCACCAGTGGAGATGACGGACAAGGAGTCGGAAGGGCATCATCGTGGAGGAGATGTCGCGACAGACAAAGGCGTGTCGGCCTCACCGAACCCACGGTCGTCTGGGTTCGTCACCATCTCGTCGTTGAATGCGGTAGTGGCTACAAACGGCTCTGGTGGTGAAGCGTCGTCGTTCAAGCCCTCTCTGCGTCGATTTTCTGCCAATGACTTTCATCAGATGCCTGAATCCTCACCTGACCAACCGGTGGCGACCCGTCGACCGCCCATGTCGCGGTCACCGAGCGCAGAGGTGAAGCGGTCACAGCCATCAGACACGCCACTACAAGCGCAACCCTCGAAACCGCAACCGCAACCGTCACCCGCCCAACCGCCACGTCCTTCCCCAGGACGCCTGCCTCGGTTCTCGTTCAAGCTTACGGATCCAGAGGTGAAATACGACATAAGGTCTGCGCGAGGCGGTAAGGGTGGCAAGGTGACCCAAGTCGCCTCTATCTGGGCTACCAACGCTGCAAACGCAAACGCAAAGGGCGGAGACACGACCCCTGTACCTCCCGCTGTGCCAAAGAAACTGACGTCGCCGCCGCCCGTGCGCAAGCCCGTGTTGAACGTGCCCAGGCGCAGTCCGGTTTCGACGCGCCCTCCACCTGGTATCGGCCCCACTGGTGGCGGTGGTATGCCTCCTGTTGGTCCGAATCGTATCGGAGGGGAGACGCGGACGGGTATAGGGCTTGGCATGCGCGAGGCGCCCAGGGCGACCAAGGCGACGACTGTACCAGCGGTCTTGTCGTCGTCGCATGCGATACCCATGTTGTCCTCGACAGCGTCATTGGCGCGTGTCAAGGGGCACGGTCCGGGACAAGGACTGGGTCAGGGACAAGTGCGGTCGTTGCCGCCCATGATCTCGGAGACCATCTCGGATTTACGGAGTGTGCCCAAGGGAGGCGGCGGAGCGAAGACGGGTGTGACGGGTGCGGTGAATGGTGGCGGTGGTGGCGGTGGACCAGGGCGTACGTTGGGTGATTTGGCCTTTGGACAGGCGCGGTTGAGAGATTTGATCAAAAAATATCAAGGGTAGGCTGGGAGGTCGGATGCTCGTCGGTGTACGTTTTTTCTTTCGGTTGATCGTCTTCTCGTATGTTTATATCATGTTTTGTTTTCTGTTCTTACTTGAGTGGTCTTTTCATCTCATGTTTTGCTTGTTCTTTCTCTTTCTTTTCCATGCTTTTACTTATCTCTGTTGTCATCCCGGATCCTCATTCTCGGCGTAACTTATCGGAACATTTGTATTGGAGCAAAATTTGTGGTAGTTATCAAGCGACGTAAGGTCGTGCATAATCATGACTTTTTTTTATTACTTTGATATTTCTCGTTCCATCGCCCTCTTGTATCCATCATACACGGGGATATCGATATCATCTCGTACATTGTCGTCGTTGGGTTCATACATTCACGGGTACGCCACGGACTTAGAGTGCGCCTCGTCCGGCGGTCTACGGGAAAGCCATCCCAACGTTGACTATAACACGAGCGGAGGAAGAAGAACGGGCCAAACGTACCTCGATGGGGAGAAGTAGCGTCAAGAATGCCGAGACCATGAACAAGGCTGCCGAGACGAACACGGGTCTAGTGGACGCCAAACGTCAATCCGTCTGCAACGACACGAAACGCAACGAAACGACGACGCACCCATTGGCAGCATTCGCAGAGACAGTCCCCGTCTTGGGCGTCGTGGCAATTTTGATGAGCGGTGCGATGAACCCGCCGATGCGGTTGAGTGCGGAGCAGAGGGCGTCGCCTGTACCGCGGTGAGGGGCGGGGAACGATTCGGGCGTGTAGGCGTAGAGAACGCCGTACATCTAGAGGTCAGAGTCAGCGCTCGCTCTGCGTCACGGTGGTATACCACGTCGACTCGGATGGAAAACGTACGGCGTTCCTAGAAGAGACGAGGGGGTGAGCACGTTCGAAAACAGCCTGAGAAAGTAGTGCAAGTAGCACGAGGATACGTACAACACAAGGCTATTCGCACACGAATACCCAAGCACCGACACTTGCGTTTTGCTCGTGGTGAACAAAAACATGAAGATGGCCGACAAGAGCGTGAACACCGCGAGCGACATTTTGCGTCCGCCGACTGTGAACTTGCCCGTGCCGCGCGAGAGATCGACGACGTAACACGCAATAAGCGAACCAGGGATACCGAGGATGGAGACGATGGCGTAGTTTCGGTAGGTGACGTCGAGACTCG
>JBBPQG010000428.1:0-20458 GCA_038092395.1 Boletus variipes var. fagicola | reverse complement strand
GTGAAGGCACACTCGTATTATGTTACCTACAATATTGCCGTGATAACCCTGAAAGAAGGTTATAAGGATTAAGTGAATGAGATGTAGTACTTCCGGTGCTTCTGTGCTTTCCGAGGGAGTTCCGGAAGTGGTTCCGGTGTTTCCAAGCTCAGAAGAGTGCAGGAATATTCCGGAAGTGGTTCCGGTGGTTCCGAGTCTGGAAGGTGTGGGAACATTCCGGAAGTGGTTCCAGAATAGGGGTTCCGAGATTGGAAGAGCGCGGGAATATTCCGGAAGTGGTTCCGGTGGTTCTGAGTCCGGAAGGCATGGGAATATTCCGGAAGCGGTTCCGGAATAGGGGTTCCACGATCGGAACACGGAACTGTCGGAACTGTTGTTATTTGTCAAGCTCTACTACTGAATCCAACACTATCAATCTTGCAATTCCTTGATTTCCCCCTCCCTCCAAGTCAAGTCACCTTCTTGAAACCTCATTTGCCCCCATCTGTCTACTTCAGCTCTGATCAACCCAACATTCAAGATTTTCAAACAATTAAAACCATATCTCTCCCTCCTCCCAGTGTTGTCAACACTCTTCTCTCCCATGCTGCAGTGCTGACCCAGCACTCTGACAACCCAAAATCCTCCATCCTGTGTGCTCATATTGACGGGGTTGTAACCATTCAACGTCTTCCCCTCTGGATCATTACATATTGGACAGAGGTTTTGCACCTGCAGGACACAACTCAATGACCTTGGGTAGATGCTGAGGGGGTCCTGTGGTATCGGAGTCAATTCAGGAAGGGGGTTAACAACCAGCACAGTCACCATCTTGTTGAGCAAGCTTACACAATGCTTGGACTGTTACCATGGTCAGGCTTTGTACACGGATTCGAGAACCATGAAACAATCACCCACCTTGGAGCCTACATGACCCAAGAATGGTTATCAGATGTCCATGAAGCACAAATGCTCGAGTTGCTCCGAGATGCTATCCATTGGTGAAAGGGTACTCTTGAGGTTGAAATTGAGGGTCCATATTTCCACAGCTACCTGAAATCTGTCATTGAGGCCGGTGAATCTCAATACATGAACTCAGCTTCGTTTACCAAGGCACGTGGCCTGGGAGAGGCACTTCAATCAGGTCGATGCACGAGTGTTGGCTTCATAACAAACATCCATCAGAATCACTGGGTGGCTACTGTTATCAACTTCTCGAAACACTGCATTCTGTATGGTGACTCACTTGGGGGACAGCCAGACACAGAGTTCATCACTGTCATACAGGGGTGGACTCAATATCATACTGGAACTCAATTTTCGATTGGCGAACTGGTAATCCCTTGCCAACAAGATTTGTTTTCCTGTGGACTTCTTGCATTTAGTGCACTTGCCCACTTCTACTTGCCAGATGAGCACCCACTGATGGATGCCCAATGTGTCGATGATGAGAGGTTGAAGATTTTTCTGGACATTGGAAAACATCACTTGAGTCACATATGTCATTTTATTGGCCATAGCATACATCACTCACCTTTCTGTTTAGGCTTCGACATCATCCTCGTCTGTGTATGATTTTAATTACACAAGAATGCACCTTCAGCATCACATCCTGGTTGAAGCAGTGTCTTTGACAACTTCATCTATGGACAGCTCCAGCTCGGGCAACAATCTGGTAGATGTACCTCACCCGACAGAAAAAAAGCCATCACTAGGCCTGCCATCCAGCCCCAAGGCTAGACAACCAGTGACAAAGATGCACGTTAAATCAGCAATCCAGATTGCCCTTATGAACCAGGTTGAGGGGAGATCAGTTGGATTGATGAAATGGTTTACGAGGTGCTCACCTGAGGAGTATCGAGCACATGCCAAGAGGGAGGATGCAATGATCAATGAAAGTTTTGAGGATCTTGAATCCATGCAGAAGATAGAGGCAGAATGTCGCAAGCAAGAGCACCGCGAGAAAAGCAAGAGGAGGCAGCAAAGCACCACCAAAGAGTCTATGCCACAGAGATTGCTCGTGGCATCCGATCACCTGGAGGAATGAAGTATAAACAGCCATGCTTCAGTGCTTTACTAGAAGACGTCAGCAACAAGGCAAACTCATCAACTGCAGAGTTATCACATCCTTACTGAGGATTTAAACAGAAGCAACATCTGGCAAAAAAACATCCTCAGGGCCGCAAGCAGACACACGGACATTGCTCAGTGACTTACCACAACTGGCACACACCATTTCTTTGGAGCCAAATCATCAATGTGGCAAGCCACCCCTCCGTTGGGTGGCAAATGAGTAGCTCACAGATCGTCTTGCTATTGAAGCAGCGTGACCCCATTATCTTTGAAAAGCTGTCGCGTACAACCATGGAGGGTTGGATCGACCGTACCAGGGGGAAACCTAAGTGGTCAGCACATGTGCTGCAAAAGGTCAACGAGGGCAACAACCCTGGCTTGGGCAATAAGGGCAGAAGACAGGGGATCTTTGTGCAGCATTAGCTTTTCAACTCTCAAATCATACCACTTATCACTGTTACAGGTACACTTTCTCACTGTCGAGAAAGCAATCATTGATCGGTTAAATGCATTGCACAATGGATCTGTACCACTCACCTTGGTTACGATAAGAGGGGTTGTTGTGGCAATGCTGATGAACATGGCGCCGGAGATCTTCAACATCAAAGCCCCAGACGGATCATTTTTCCGGTGCTCAGACTCTTTCTTATGAGCATGGCTTCACAAGACAATGGGTTGGTCAGAATGGAAAGCCACCCATGCAGCTCAAAAGCTACCCAAGAATTGGGAAGACATCTGTGAAAATGCCATCCTTCGAATGGCATATCTGATGAAGGAAGAGGACATTCCTGCCACACTGTATGTCAACACTGATCAAACACAAATCGTGTATGCACAAGGTTCAAATCTTACCTGGACAAAGCAAGGGGCGAAGCAGGTGGCAACAATTGGTGAGGACGAGAAGTGAGCGTTCACTGCTGTGATCTCAGTCTCATGCTGCGGGAGGTTGTTACTGCCACAGTTGATCTACCAGGAGGCAACATCAAAATCATGTCTGTGACCTACAGCCGCACACTACAATGAATGCGTCAGCAGCAGGTTCCATTTCGAATGCTCCAAAACAGATACATACTGGTCAACACAGGAAACAATGGAGTTGCTCGTAGATAACATCATTGCGCTGTATTTTGAGGCCAAGAAACGTGTGCTAGGGCTTCCTCCATCACAGAAAACAATCTGGCAAATCAATACATCGCTTGGAAAGGTTTAGGACTTGGATGAAGACCCACCATCCTTCTATCATCATCCAGTACATTCCAGGAGGATGTACAGGCATCTTGCAGCCTTGCGATGTCGGAATTCAATGGATCTTCAAGCATGCATTAAAACAATCATATCATGAAGACATGGTTAGGATGATGACTGACCAGATCGAGCGTGGGGCAGAAGCACTGGTTTTCGACAAGTGGTGAGGACAGCTGAGGGACCTAAGCATAAAGTGGGTCTGGGACGCATTCAAGTCAGTCAACAAACCAGAAGTTGTGAAGAAGGTAGGTGTGACAGTGAAAATGGACAACAATGCTTACCGGGTTTGTTGTTTAGGCCTTTGAGTTGGCAGGGGTATGAGGCCTCAACCTGTCATTTGAGGGCTTGACATCCTACATGATCAGAGAAACACTGCGTCAGTTAAAGAACACGAAGCCAGAGTTTTGGAAGGAACTAGACAATGGACATGAAAAGGAGCTGGCAGACCACAAAGTGGCCACTTTTGAGGACCAGCAAACAAATGTTCAACATGAAACTGCGGTCGATGATGATAGTGCTGTGTCGATCCTTCAGGTGGCTACCAACTTGAAGATAGTGCCGGAAATTGAAGTTGGAGGTATTGGAGGCCAATCCAGCGGGATCGTGGCTATTGGAGAGGCCGAATTGTTGGATTTCTGTGGGGGAGAGGAGATTGCAAAGGAGGTGGAAGAAGAACTCGGGCGTGGGAAATGCAAATGCAAGGCAAATGTGCTTTACTCCCACTGCTTCTGGCTGAGTCATGATGAGTGATGCAGCCTACTGAAACGACCAAACCCACCAAAGGGTCTAGTGTTTGAGAACCAAGAGTTGTAACGACCCTTGTTCCAACTATACCTTATGAAGGAACTTGAAGATGTTGTGAGTCTAACCAATAGTAGGATATGTGATCCTGAAGACAACAGAGGATTATATTAATGAAGGGGAAATAACAAAGGTAATGAACAAGAATGAACAAGAGGAATGACCAAGTGAATGAACAAGTAACAAGTGAATAAGACTAAGGTCTGTACTACTACTAGTAGACTATATATACTAAGAGAGACTGTGCACAGACCAAGCTATGCTAGAGGCTATACTGACCATAAGTAGTTAATAGTATGTCCACTGGGTACCATGAGGCGATAAGAGAGATAAGAGATACTTATGCTATAGGCTCTAGATAAGAGCGGTTATTGCTATTGGACGATAAGGGAAGGTGAGTCAAGAGGAAAAGCATGAGGCAACGATAAGAATGCAATGTGTTCGCCATGAGGTGCATAGGCAAGATAAGAGATAAGATCATGTGACTAGATCATGTGACTAGGGTCACGTGATTACTGTTGGACAATATGTTGATGTCTGTTTGGTATTTCTGTAATAGATTAGCAATGATTAGGAAAGTGAAGTGTAGTAAAATTTCAAGTAGTGTCAGCATTCGGGTTGGCAATATGGGCGAGCGTTACAAGAGTACTAGGGGTGGTCAAGTGCGATGGTAGTTTGGGAAAACTCCAGGAGAACAAGACTGGAGTGTCTTGGTCTACTGGTTCTAGTATTTATACTACTGGTACATGCGCACAGACCAAGCTGTGCTTGATAAGAGGTACATATGCTATAGGCTATGGCTGTACATAGGATAAGAGTTATTAGTGCTATAGACCGATAAGCATACCTATGCTATGATGTCATAGATAGGGTCACATGACTAGTCATGTGACATACCATGTGTTTGTCTAGATCGCATAGCCATGTTGATCAATATCATGGGAGAGTAATGGCCTGCGTGGGAAAGTAAGCAAGTGGAGCATTAGGATAAGAAGTGTAGTGTGTCTGTAGTGGATGCAACACTTGTGTCTTTTCTGATTGAGATAATGCCTGGAAAAATAGGGAAAAATAGGGAACATAACACCTACGACAATGCCAGGCGTACCCACCTCTGAGTAGACTCTTCCATCGTCGTCCGGACTCTGATTAGCAACAGTAAACCAATGCTATCCTTTTGTGTCCACAAGTTGTTCCTAGAACTCTAAATTTACTCCCCAGAAAATTTCGTCAATTGGGCCTGTGACGCGTGACAAACATGAAATTTCGTCAAGATGGACGTCCGTGTGATGCATGACTGACGAATCGATTGAAATGGTACAGTATGTACAAAGTGGCAAAGGTTCAATGCATTGCTTGTGCACATTTCTCGTGGTGGTAGTGATTGGTAATGTCTTTTTACACATATTCAGTAGTTTCCAATGATCTACAATATGCCAGACGACTGGCAAGTGCTTCTCAACCCTTTGGGGAATCATTCAGAAGCATTGTTGGCAATGCAATGTGATTATACTGATATAGATTTACAATGCACACTGGGTAAACTATTATAATAGATTGTCTATAGTGAAGCCTGAAGGTAGTACTAGAAGGAAACATCGACATCTGAATCACTGTTGTCACAACCATCACTCGCACTACTATCACTTTCTTCATCAATCTCGTCCTCTTTGTCCTCTTTGTTGCCTACATTGATGTCATTTTGGGAAGCTTGACTCAACTGAGGATCTTCAATCTGATCAATACTATCTGTAACACGCAGTGCAGTTAGTGACGAGCAAAGTGTAAAGTTACCTTGGTCTGAATGAGTTCAATGAATAGAGGATGAGTAATGAGTAGAGGATCCTGGTAGCAATGTCTACCACAGTCTATCTCAGAAGACGAATTGAGACTCAAGGTGGGCTCAATGGTCTCCAATATCCAGGTGCTAGCCACTGGAGCTCTCGGGAAGTATCACTAGAACTATGCTGATATTGCGTAGAACTAGCTTAGGGAAAATACAGGCTAGAAGTACAGAGTTTATATACGGTAGGCCCCTGGTCCGTGCAAGTAAGGTAGGTGATATAAAAGAAAGAAGGAGGCGGGAGTCTGAAGGATGACCATACTCCTTATAGTCCATCCCGATAATGCAGAACTGCGGGATGTGGCAGTATGATCTAAAAGAGGAATGCCGCACAGGCAGAAGTCTGAAGGAATCCCATGTGGAAGCAGAACAGAAGGAAGAAGCTAAATATAGAGCAGAGGCAGGGCGCTGTGTGAGTACGTAAACAATAGACATAAAAGGAGAAACTATCTGGAGGACGACTCCAGTATGAATACAACTCCGTAGAGTAAAGAAACAGAGTCTAGGAAGAAACAAGTAAAGCGGCATAGCCGCGCAAGCGTAGATGATATAGGGAAAAAGAGTACCCCCTTCATAGACCATAACATTACCCCCTGTTTACGGTCAAAGCACCTGCAAGACCACCCAATTAGTCACAGTCCCCCTCGTTCACCTCGTAGTCGGTTGGGTCGTAGTCGTCCTGAGGGTTGCGACAGATGACACAGTTCTCCTTGCAATGTCTGAGTTCCCCACAGATGGGGCAGCAATGGCATGGGCAAAAGGTTTGGATATGCCCCGGTGCTGTAGTGAGACAGAACAGACATTGGTAGTGGGGGCAGTCTGGATGGAGATGACCATGTTCACGACAGGTGAAGCAATGAGTGAGGGGAAAGCGAGGAGGGAGGGTGATGGCATCAATGTCGATAGGATTTAGAGACGATCCAGGCATCGGCGAGGGCGACGCCTGAGCATCCTTGTTATATCTACCGGAGGTGGGATAGGGTGTGTCTGTGCATGAACAGTTTTGCAGTCTTTTAGCAGGGCTTGCCACAGCTCATGTGGCAGAGGACGAGAGTCTGAACCAAAGTGTTGCCTTAGCCCGCTTGAGTTTACGAGAACCTGCGGCAGGTGATGGAGAGACAGGGTGTTTGTGGGTAGGGAGAACGACGTTGTCAGAAGGTGGGGTGGTGGCTCCGAGAAGGGGGATTGTGGCGAGGAAGTTTTGAACCTTGTCAGAGGACGCGGGGAGTTCTGAAAGACTTCGGGGGTGAATATCACCACTAACTCCTCCATCGCCACCATTAGTTGGTCCTGCGGTAGAAGCGCGAGAGGCCAGGGTTGGTGGAGGTGGCATGGAGATGGGGGTGTAGGTGGCGGTTCAATCGGTTGAGGTGGATGTTGGAATATGCAACTGCGTGCACAGCTGCACCGTCATCAGGCCGAGCAAATCACTGGCATGCACATGGTGCGAGTCCCTTGCATTTCTCGGGTATATTCTCCTTATTGTACAAGCACATTGTCCTTACCACGTATTTAATACTTCACTCAGTCCTGTACCTGGATCTACCAAGATCCTTTTTATCTCCTTTTCGTACTATACATTTCTTTTCATATATAAGATCCTGGTTCTTTGTTGAACACCTCAGTCCATTGTTCACGATGACTGAGGTGAGCTACTTAGTATTATCTTCATCTACTTGAGCTAACCCATACATAGTACTGTTCCTCGATAGGTAAATACCTGAATACATCAGTCCATTGTTCACAACAACTGAGTACTGTTCCTTGATAGTAACTCTCTCAGGTTATGAGCCCTGAGTTTCCCGAACTCTGATCAAGACAAATTGCTTACCGTGCCATCATGTCCATTGTCCCTGTCACCACCGACACTCTTCCAAGCAACGTTCCCAAGCTTGACGTCAAAGGAACAAACTGGGCGATCTTCGCTTTTCGTTTCCAAGTTGCTGTCGAGGCCAAGGAATTATGGGACCATTTAGATGGGACCACAACCTGTCCAAGTCATCCTGCCCCTATGACCGCAGAACAGCAGGAAGAAGTCTACAAATGGAAAAAGGACGAGTGAATGGCAAAGCACTTACTTGCTCAGCGAATTCTGGACTCAACCGCCTTATGAATTCAGAAGAAGGCAACTGTGGCTGAAATGTGGGAAGAGATTAGCAAGGAATACACGGAGAAAGGTGCATACACACAAACAGACCTGCATGCACAATTTCTCGAGTCACGGCTTGCAAAAGGAGCGGATGTACACCAATTCCTTGATGGGCTGCAAACAAAGCAGGAGGAATTAGCTGCTGTTGGTGTCCAGATCGATGAAAAGGACTACCGCTCAACAATCATTAAATCCCTACCAAACCACCTTGCCAACTTTGCGTTGAGTCAGCTCACTGCAGCTTGACTATTTATGACTGCCAAGACCCTTGACCCGGATGTCCTAATTTCGGTGATAACTGAAGAGGCCGAATGTCAGAAGGCAAAATATCCTGTGCGTAGCGACACAAAGGACTGTGACTGTGATGAAGCAATGGCTATGGTACAGTCAGGAGCATCACGAGGATGCAACAAGGGAAAATGAGGAAATGGGAGGAGGAACCCACCCAAGTGTTGGGAGTGTGGATCTACAGAGCATCTCACAGTTTTCCACAAGAAAGAGAAAGGCGAAAAGAAGCTTACCAAGACAAATACAGCCAATATTGCCAAGTGCAATAGTGACTCGGATGATGGTGTTTTCGGAGTCTCTGATGACTCAAGTGATGATGAATCCGTCCTGGGCTTGTTGCCGACAGAATCGGATGATGAGGAAGACAACGGAGATGGCGATGATTGGTTCTCGGTCACAGATGAGGACATATTTGATGATGTCTGGGATCTTGAGGAGTCCCGAGCGCTGTGTGTCGAAGACGAGGTATCTGTCGATTGCACTGCCCCTGCTGTGGACCTGGAGAATGCTGCTATGGAGATAAACGAAGGACGTACCCCTTCTTGCCAAATCAAACTATATGATTCCAGTACAACTCGCCACATCTCTCCCTATCGTGAATGTTTCGAGAACCTCACGGACATCCCAAATAAATCATTTACGGCTGCAAATCATCAGAAATTTGTTGTGACCAGAGTCGGCAACATGATAGTTGAAGTGCCAAATGGATACGACGTATCACAATTACATCTTACTGAGGTCCTGTTCTCGCTGGAAGTTGGATACACCCTCGTGTCCATTGGTCATCTTGACAAGCTTGGGCTCTCGACAACATTCGCAGATGGCTTCTGCACAATCTGAGGATCAGATGGTGAAACGATTGGGCGAATACCACATACCACAAAAGGCCTATACTGTGTTGTGCATGAGCATGAAGCCGCAAATGCCGCTGGAGAAACTGTGACTGTGATGGAGTTGCACTGTCAATATGGACACATTGCACCTTCTGTTGCTCACAAACTTGTCAAAAACGGGTTAGTCAGCAGGCTAAAGTTTGATGAAACAAAAGACGATGGTACCTTTTGTGAATCATGCATCTATGCCAAAGTGACACGAAAGCCAATCGCCAAGGTCCAAGAGGGTGAACAGAGTAAAGAGGTGGGCGCACTTGTATGGTCTGATGTCTGGGGACCTGCACCAGTTCAAACACTCGAAGGAAAGTGATACTATGTCACCTTCGCAGACGACCACTCGCGCTTGACGTATATGTGCACACTTCGCCAGAAAAGTGAAACATTCAGGGCCTACCAGCATTTTGAGGCATGGCTTGACCGTCAACTTGCGGCAAAGGTGCGCTTGCTCCATTTGGACCAGGGAGGCAAATATCTGGGAAAAGAATTTGTCACATACTTACAGCATCAAGGCATGGCGCAGCGCCTCACAGCGCATGACACCCCCCAGCATAATGGCATCGCTGAATGACTAAACCGGATGATCCTCGAACGTGTCCAAGTGCTGCTCCACGCAAGCGGCTTACCAAAATTCCTGTGGGGAGAAGCTGCACGTCATGTCATATGGCTGAAGAACAGAACACCTACCAAGGTTCTTGATGGCCTGACACCGTATGAGATCGCTTTCGGGAAGAAACCCGACCTTAGCTGAGTCCAAGAATGGGGATCTGAAGTCTATGTTAAGACTGAGCGGGTAAATAAGCTGGGATGGCATGTTGAGAAGCTTAGATGGATGGGAATCAATGACCAATCTGAAAACACCTACCGTGTGTATTGGCCAATGAAACAGATTGTTACCATTGAGCGAAACGTCTATTGGGGATCCTCACAGCATAACATCGAGGGGGAGGAAGAAGGGATGAACCCAAGTGATGTCACACTTGCATATGTAAGCGACCCCCAGCCCCATAGCACAAACACTGCCAAACCTAGTCCATCTCTGTCACAACCACAAGCCACCATTACCACTAATGCCACTGCAAACCCGCATGTCCCAGACCCTGCTCCCATCACCACACCTCGCCCGAAACACATCCACCAGCCCAGCCAGCGTGTTCTCAACATCATCAATGGCAAGGCCCTCAACTCAGCTCCACCCCGCGGCATCCAACTCTCTGGCCTGATCACTGAGGATCCCAAACCCAATAACGGCCCTGGCGTGTTTGAGGGGGAGGGAATGGCTGACCAGACACTTGCCACAGTCAACTACAATGACAACATCGAACTCATTCTCACACTCAATGAGACCATTGCTGAGGCCGAAGCACTTGAACCTGCCTCACTTGCTGACACAAAATGCCACTCTGACTGGCCTCAGTGGGAGCAAGGCATATATGAGGAACTCACAACACTCGAAAAAGCTGGTACCTGGGAGCTTGTCAACCCACCTGCTGGCGCCAACCTTGTTGGATCAAAGTGGATATTCTGAGCAAAGAAAGATGCTGCAGGAAATATCGTCAGGTACAAAGTGCATCTCATTGCACAAGGTTTTTTGCAGGTGCCAGGTGTCAACTATTTCGACACATATGCCCCAGTAGCCAAGCTCGCATTGATATGCACCATACTTGCCTTGGCCGCCCATCTCAACCTCGAACTCCACCAGATCGACATCAAGGGCACATACCTCAATGGTGAATTAAATAATGATGAAAATATTTACATGCGACAACCACCTGGATACGCTGATCCAGCTTGTCCACACCACGTGTGTCACCTACGCAAAACGCTCTATGGACTAAAACAGAGCAGTTGCCGTTGGTACCAGAAGCTCGTCAAGAATCTCAGTTTCAAGCAGTGCGAAGTCAATCAAGCTGTTTTCATCAAACAGAGCAATTCGGAGAAGATGCTCATCATTATCGTTGTACATGTAGACAACTGCACCATCGCTGCATCCATGCTCACACTCATCATCGAACTCAAGGCGCAGATTAGGAAGCACATCGAGATCACGGATCTTGGTGAGCTACATTGGTTATTGGGCATTGAGGTAATGTGAAACCGTGAGGAGCGCACAATCGCACTGTCGCAACGATCATACCTAGAGTCAGTCATCCGTCATTTCGGCTTCGACGAACTCAAGCCCATTTCATCACCCATGGAGCCCCACATTAAATTAACGCACACTCAGTCCCCCTCTACAGGTGCTGAATACGCTGCCATGCAGCACATCCTGTATTGCGAAGCTGTTGGTTTGCTTATGTACACTGCACTCGGCACGCGCCCCAACATTTCCTACGCCATATCCACCATCTCACACTTCTTGAGCAACCCTGGAACACCTCATTGGAAGGCTGTACATCATATTTATAGGTACCTTATTGGAACTAAGGATCTACGCCTAACATATGGAGGAACAAAGAAGCCACTAGAAGGATACACGGACGCTGATGGCAGCATGGCCAAGGACCACAAAGCCATATCAGACTATGCTTTCCTGATCGACGGAGGCGCAGTATCCTGGGCATCAAAGAAACAGGAGATTGTCTCGCTTTCGACAACTGAAAGCGAGTATGTCGCCGCGATGCATGCCACGAAAGAAGCACTGTGGCTGCACTCGTTTATTGGTGACGTCATTGCCCCCCTCGACGTGCCCATTACATTGTTTTCAGACAATCAATCCGCCATTGCGCTCGCTAAAGACCATCAATATCACATGCATACTAAACATATCGACATCCATTTTCATTTCATCCGCTGGGTTATCGACAATGGAAAAATCCGGCTCATTTTCTGCCCCACCAACAACATGGTCGCCGACACCCTCACCAAAGTGCTCCCATCCCCAAAAGTCAAGCACTTTGCCACTGAACTCGGACTGCGCACGGCTTGAGGGGGAGTGTTGGAATATGCAACCACGTGTGCAGCTGCACCGTCGTCGGGCCGAGCAAATCACCAGTGTGCACATGGTACACGTCCCTTGCATTTCTCGGGTATATTCTCCTTATTGTACAAGCACATTGTCCTTACCGCATATTTAATACTTCACTCAGTCCTGTACCCGGATCTACCAAGATCCTTTTTATCTCCTTTTCGTACTATACATTTCTTTTCATATATAAGATCCTGGTTCTTTGTTGAACACCTCAGTCCATTGTTCACGACGACTGAGGTGAGTTACTTAGTATTATCTTCACCTACTTGAGCTAACCCATACATAGTACTGTTCCTCGATAGGTAAATACCTGAATACATCAGTCCATTGTTCACACCGACTGAGTACTGTTCCTCGATAGTAACTCTCTCAGTGGACCCTGTGTCACTACCTCCATCCTCCCTTCTCCTAGATCCGTCAACCTCATCCCGGGCCCAAGTGTCCCGATCCCATGGGTGATTCTTGTTGTCGTTGAAGTAGTATTGTCATAGGTTGGTGGGGAGTGTGTTAAGTATCAGTTGAAGAATGTGAGCAAAGAGGGGTCTGGGGAGTCCCCGAAAGACGTCATCGAATCCATGGTCATGGAGTGCATCAAGAATTGCATCTTGAGACTTGTGGATGGACTGTTCCATGGCAGCGGCGTAGACAGGCAAGGTCCCATCTGGGAAGAGTTGGGCATGGAGAATGCGGGAGGTGGCGTAGGTATGGAATATGCCCACCAAGGATCAGAGTATGGGAACATCCTGGTAAGTGGGAATGGATGGTAATGTGATAGAGGCAGTGGCGTTCTTGAGGACAGCACAATATAAGATTCTGCGAGAGCGGGTTGGGAGTTGATGGATGCAGATGGGGATGTTGGCTGGGATAATGTGGACATAGGAGGACATGATTGACAACATGTAGTGGAGCTAGGGCTCAGCACTTAAAACGACAAAAGTGGTATGCAGTGGTTATGGAGGAAAAGCGAGGGGATCCCTCACCTTATATTCCTGTAGCAGGTTGGTGGCATGTCCCAAGTTAGATTCGGGTTCCCGGGTATTTTCGGAGGACGGGTATCCTTTCCACGAAACAAGGTAGTGGCGGCGTCGAGCAGAGCCCTGATGGGCTAAGATCTGGTTGATTTCAAATTCCTCTTCTCTGTCTATTATGTCTGGTGGAAGCAGGATGAAAATTTCCCTGTGTTCCACAGTAGTCCTATATGGGGTGAGAAGGGAGGCACAGAAGGCATTGTGAATTTTCCACATTCATGGGAGGTGGAGTTTATACGACACGGGCGATATGACTTGGGTAATCTCAAATGGACCTTCCTATCGAGGAGCAAGTTTTTTAGAGGGGTAGCAGAGTCTCAGGTTGTGGCCCTCAAGCCACACCTTATCTCCAACTTTCCAGGGTTTGAATTTTGAAGTTATGTGTTCTTTCATATATCTTTGCACCTTCTCGTGCACAGCTGTGGCTTTCTGTTGGGCTTCATCGAGGTCTCTGAGTCGTTTCTTGAGGGCGGGAAGGAACATAGTTCTGATCCGTGGGTAGGCACATGGCTCATACCCCATCATCAGGCTAAATGGAGTCTTTCCTGTCACGGAGTGAACAGAGGAGTTGTGACAATACTCCACTATTGGAAGGAGATCCGACCAACGGGAGGCGTCACCTTGGCAAAAGATCCGAAGATAAGTCTCGAGTTCCTGGTTGACCCGTTCCATTTCTCCATCGGTTTGCAGATGGTAAGCAGAGAAAAGGAGCAGATCATAATCAAGAAGCCTGGCCAGTTCTCGAGCAAAGGCTGAGGCGAATTGCAGACTGCGGTCCGAGATAATCTTGTTGTGGAGTCCAAACCATGGAAAGACCTTTTCAAAAAAGAGTTGCACGACGCCCTCGGCGTCCGCGCTCTTAAGACATGGAGTGAAAATCACCCCCTTAGTAAGGCCATGGTCAACCATGACCATGACAGAATCATATCCGTGCGGTGGTGGCAAGACCATAATAAGGTTGACAGAGACACACTGAAAGGGTCGGGAGGAGGCAACAGGAAGTGGGGTCAATGGGGGAATGGTCGGATGAGTATTGACCTTGTTGGCCTGGCAGGTTGTGCAGCCCTGAATGAAGCGGTGCACAAACACGGTGAGGCCAGACCACCAATAGTCACATGGGACAAGGTTGACCATTTGATAATACCCACCATGACCACCCATGGGCGAGTCATGTAAGACATGGAGGAGGTCACGTCAGTGATCCTCGGGCACATAAGCCTGGTCCTTGAAGTAAAGAATCCCATTGTCATAGCGCCAGTCATGAATAGAGGAGTGGGGAATCCCCAATGCACCCTCATGGAGTGAATGGAGCTGGGAGATGACAAATGGGTCAGAGGTGGATGACTTCTTGATAGAAGTCCAGAGGTCGGTGTTGAGTTGTTTAATAAAGAGCTCCCCCGGCAGTAAAGAGACGGCAGCATTGTCGTTGGCCGTTTCCATGTTGTCCTTACATGAGAGCACGTCCACAGGGCCCATGTTAATCCCCGGAGTGTGTTGGAACAGGAGGTTGTAGTCCTGTAGTGTCAATAGCCATCTAGCTTGCTGCCTAGATAGCTTCCTTGGGTCTTTGAAATAGCACAGATTCTTGTGGTCTGTGAGCACAGTGATAGGCCGGTCGGTTCCAGTGAGATAATGCTGCCATTCTTCTAGCGTGCGTATAACCACTAGAAGTTCTTGATCATAGATGTTGTAGTTGTGTGCTGCAGGTGAGAACGTCTTTGAAACATAGCAGCTTGGATGCAGGTCTCCATTGCCATCCTTCTGCATCAATACGCCACCACTCGTGGTGAGCGAGGCATCTGTCATCACGTAAAACAGTTTTGAGGTATCTGGCATCCTTAATACCAGTTTGGAGGTGAAGGCCTTTCGGAGGAGGTTGAAAGCCTTCTGTTGTGCATGCATCCAGGACCATGGGTGCCCTTTCTTCATCAGATCCAAGATCAGTTGCACAATGTTGGAGAAGTTGGGAATGAATTTGTGGTAGAAGTTGCAGAATCCAATAAATGAACTGACTGCATGAACTGACTTCGGGGGTTCCCAGGTTGCGATTGCTGAGAGCTTGGTGGGGTCCATCTTGATGACCCCTTCACGAACAACCATACCGAGGAATTCTACTTCCTGGGTGTTGAACGTGCACTTTTCTAATTTGAGGCCAAGTCAATTTTCTCATAATCACTCCAAAGCTCGCCTCGTCCTGTTGTGGTGTTCCTTGAGATCCTTGGAGTGGATTAACATATCATCCATGTAGATGATCAACCATCCTTCTGCCACCATATCCTTGAAAATAAAGTCCATAAATGACTGGAAAGTCGCTGGACTGTTGCAAAGGCCAAAGAACATTACGAGAGGCCGAAGGGCGTGATGAATGCCGCCTTCCAGGCATCTTTATTTTTGATCCAGACGTTGTTATATCCCCAGTGAATATCCATCTTCGTGAAATAGCGAGAACCTTTGAGCTTGTCCATCAGGTCTCCAATGAGCGGGAGTGGGTACGCGTTCCTGATGGTATGCTCATTGAGGTATTGGTAGTCCTGACATGGTCTCAGGTTACCATCTTTCTTGGAGACGAAGAAGAATGGAGGGGCCTGGGGAGAGTTTGATGGTCGTATACGTCTGGCCTTTAGATGTTCTTGAATAAATTCTTGGCACGCCTCTTGCTCCTTAGGGTTGAGTGGGTATGCCTTTGCAACTTGTGGGGTAAAAGTATCATCTGTTACGATTCTCTCTTTTCCTTTTACTTTGCATCTACGACGCGTCTCGTCTTATCTCCATGGACTTATCTTTTCCTTCTTCTATGATGACACATTCCTTTCACGTGTTCCTCCCGTCGGCGTCCCGATGGTCTCCATTTACTTAGTCATCATCTCTTCCATCCGTTTCTATCCGTTTCTATGCCTGCCCTTAACGCTTGTATATCCAACATATATAAGTCGTAGATACCGCTCTAGCGTTTCCCCACGCTTGAGCTCCTTTGTCTTCCTGTACTTCGTACAATCTATTTGCTCTTGCCTCACCCTCCGCTGGTACTAGCCCAGCTCCCTTGAACCCTTGAACCACTGGTATCAGCCCAGTCCCCATTGACCCTTGTGTGGACGCCCCCACAAGGTACCCTTGAAACCCTTGAACTACTGGTCTCAGCCCAGTCCCCTTGACCCTTGTGTGGACGCCCCCACAAGGTACCCTTGAACCCTTGAACTACTGGTCTCAGCCCAGTCCCCTTGACCTTCGACCCTCCGTTCTATAAGTCCTCGTCGTACTTTTGACTCGACGCTCTTGTCCCGTGACCATTCAAAGGCTATGCTCGTTCCTACCCGGACCAAGCATAACAAAAGCTCAAGCGTGCCTTGCCAGCTACCACCGTCGTAAGCTGCCAAAATTTCGCAACCGCCTAGAATCCCTCGTTCCATCTGGGGACTCTCTCGACCAGCCCCACTCCTCCATCTCCTACTCCCACAGCTCGACAACCTCCACCCTTCGGCCCCTTTCCCCTCAGACCAACCCCTCAGTTTATCCCAAGACCCTTCTCCCCGCCACCGATGTCTTCCAGACCCACTGAACTCCGCCTTGGAACCCCTGAACCCTTCGACGGGTCTTATGACAAAGCCAACCAATGGTTGAGCTCGGTCGTGACCTACCTCCTCGTCAACGAGGACGTATACAACACTGACAACAAGAAGGTCGCCTTCGCCCTCTTGTACATGACCAAAGGAACTGCTGCCACATGGGCAACCACCTTCAGACAAGCTGCGATCGCCAAGCTCACCGCTGGCGCCACTATCTCCCTTGGAACTTATGTGGACTTCATCACTAAGTTCACCGCCTCATTTAAACATGCCGATGTCAAAGGCAACTCCCTCGCTTGGCTCATGACCACCAAAATGGTCAGACAGAAGAGCGGTAAATGGGAACCATCCCTAGACTCCTACATTGCCCAGTTTTCCAACCACGCCGCCATCTCCGAGATCACCAATGACCAAGTCCTCATCGGATACTTTTACTCTGCCATCCCCGCCGGCTTGATGCACCGAATCTTTTCCATGGACACCGTCCCTGACAAGATCACTGAATGGATCTCGAAAGCCCAGAAATTCCAAGCACAGTTTGACCGTGCCGATGAAGTCGCTCGTCGAGGAAAGAACACTCCTCTACCATACATCGCTCCCTCCTCCTCCCGAAAGGAGAAAGACCCCAACGCCATGGACATTGATGCCGTCCGCCTCCCCAAGATGACTCCTGAAGAACGTCAATGCTGTATCAAAGAAGGACGTTGCTTCTGCTGCTGAAAGACCGGTCATAGGTCCAATGAATGCCCCACTTTCCCCTCCACCGAACGAAAGGTTCAGAAGATCGAAGAAGAACTCCCTCAACTCCAGGAGATTGAGGACGATGACGATGAAAACACTGTTAGAAAAGCGTCATTCTCCTGCCCCTCGCAGGATTTTTGAAAAGGAGGTCTCAGTCGACGCGAGTCCCTCCTGCTACCGTTGCTCCTGTACTAGTATCGAAGTCCTCTAGGTCTATGAGAATCCCCGTTCAACTCATTGATCCTTCGCATACTATGAAAGTCGTCAACACTGCCGCCCTGTGTTACGATTCTTTCTTTTTCTTTTACTTTGCATCAACGACGCGTCTCGTCTTATCTCCTTGGACTTATCTTTTCCTTCTTCTATGATGACACATCCTTCTCACGTGTTTCTCCTGTCGGCATCCCGACGGTCTCCATTTACTTAGTCATCATTTCTTCCATCCGTTTCTATCCGTTTCTATGCCTGCCCTTAACGCTTGTATATCCAACATATATAAGTCGTAGATACCGCTCTAGCGTTTCCCCACGCTTGAGCTCCTTTGTCTTCCTGTACTTCGTACAATCTATCTGCTCTTGCCTCACCTTCCGCTGGTACTAGCCCAGCTCCCTTGAACCCTTGAACCACTGGTATCAGCCCAGTCCCCTTGACCCTTGTGTGGACACTCCCACAAGGTACCCTTGAACCCTTGAACTACTGGTCTCAGCCCAGTCCCCTTAACCTTCGACCCTCCGTTCTATAAGTCCTTGTCGTACTTTTGACTCGACGCTCTTGCCCCTTGTCCATTCAAAGGCTGCGCTCGTTCCTACCCGGACCAAGCGTAACACCCTGATCAACAGTGGTGCAGATATCAACTGCATTGACTGGCAGTTCGTCCGAAAACATAGGCTCCCTACCACGAAACTTGATGTCCCCATCTGCGTACAAAACATCAACCAATCTGCAAACCAGAAAGGTGATATCCGATATACCTCCCTCCTCTTCATCAACATCGAAGGCATTGCCCACAAGGTTCTCTTCTACGTCATGAACTGTGGGCGAGAAAACGCTATCCTTGGACTCCCCTGGCTTAAAGCCGTGAATCCCTCCATCGACTGGTCCACCCAGACTCTCTCCATCCCCGAAACCTCTGATCAATCCTCCGACCTCTACCAAACTCATGTCGCCGACCAAAAACGACATGATGGCTTCTTCTCTAAAGCCTCCTCCCGACCTCCATGCCACATCAACGTTGACTCCATCTACAATGAAAGGCTCTATGAATATCTCGGACAAGAAACCGAGATACAATACATGCACCACGCCCGACAAAACTATGCCATCCACCGTATCATTCAATGCGGATCCAGATACCTCCCAAACAACTCCCCAGTCATCGCTAAATTGACTACCGCCACCGAACTCGCCGCCGCTGCCAAAAAGGCCAAACCCAAGGTTACCTTACCTTCTGAATACTCCGATTATGCCTCTGTCTTTTCAAAAGAGGCTACCGACCACCTTCCCCCCTCTCGTCCCTACGACCACGAGATTAACCTTAACGACTCCTTCTCCCCGAAAATCGGAAAGGTCTATCCTCTCTCCCCCGCTGAACAGAAAGCCACAGAAGACTTTCTTGATGAAAACATCGCCGCCGGAAAGATCCATCCCTCGAATTCTCCCCAAGCTTCTTCCTTCTTCTTCATGAAAAAGAAGGACAGCAAACTACGCCCTTGCCAAGACTACCGATACCTCAATGAGCATACCGTTCGGGATGCTTATCCTCTCCCATTAATCTCCGACCTTGTCGACAAACTCAAAGACGCTAAGGTCTTCACCAAATTTGACGTCCGATGGGGTTACAACAACGTCCGTATCAAGGACGGACACCAATGGAAAGCCGCCTTTATCACCCATAAAGGACTCTTCGAACCACTCGTGATGTTCTTCGGACTCACTAACTCCCCCGCCACTTTCCAACGTTTCATGAACAACTCCTTCAGAGATATGATCGCCGAAGGATGGCTTGTCATCTACATGGATGACCTCCTTATCTTCTCCCCCGACGAAACCACCCACACCGAACGAACCAAACGAGTTCTTCAGCGCATGCAAGAACTTGACCCTCACTTGAAACTGGAGAAGTGCCAATTCGCCACCAACACAGTGGAATACCTTGGAATGATCGTGGAACCAGGTCGCATTGCCATGGACCCCATGAAGCTAGATGGCATCTCCAAATGGCCTGTCCCTTCTACTCCGAAGGAAGTCCGCTCCTTCCTCGGATTCGCCAACTTCTATCGATGCTTTATCCCAGACTACTCCACCATCGCTAGACCCCTTATAGATCTTACCAAGAAGAACCAACCTTGGAAATGGTCCAAAGAATGCGACCGTTGCTTCTCCCACCTCAAAGATCTCTTCCTTGCAGAACCTGTCCTCTGACTCCCCGATCACTCTAAACCGTTCGCCATTGCCACCAATGCCTCCAAGTACGCCACTGGAGCCATCCTCCTCCAGACCAACACCAATGGAGACTGGCACCCTTGTTCCTACCTCTCCCAATCCTTCTCCCCTGCCGAACAAAACTATGATATCTACGATCGCGAACTCCTTGCCATTATTCGCGCTCTTAAGGCATGGCGTCACTATCTCCATGGCGCCTCATTCCCTGTCCAGGTCTTCACTGACCACAAGAACCTTACCTATTTTCGGCAACCGAAAGATCTTAATCGCCGCCAAGCCCGTTGGCTTCTAGATCTTGCCGATTTCGACCTCAAAATGATCCACGTCCCTGGCTCTCTCCTCTCTGGACCCGACGCCCTCTCACGACGACGTGATATGCTCCCTTCTACCTCCGATGACAACCAGGGAACTACCTTACTCCCTCCTTCCATGTTCGTCCGCCTAATCG
>JBBPQG010000427.1:0-20469 GCA_038092395.1 Boletus variipes var. fagicola | reverse complement strand
ATTAGGAAATGAGGCAGGAGTACTGGCTGCTTTTGGATTGATTTGATCGCTTCTAGGCCGCTTATGTAATCATATTCTGTGCATGGCCCACTGGCCTGCACAGTAATACATCAGCAGAGTGATGTATCAGTCTATTGAATGCTGAAGCAATGATGTATTACTGATGTATCACTAGGAATATTGTATACTAGCACATTTCATGTATCACATTTTTGTGGTAATTAGCATGGGATGATACATCAAAACCGCTATATCGACTGAAAACATACAGTCCATCGCATTCTCTCCTGACAACCAATCTATCGCATTTGGTGGAAAGGAGCATAAACTAAAAATCAGCATTATGCGTGTTTCTCATATAATTGTAAGCATCGTCTCATTGGATTAGGATGTATCTGTAAGCCCCATTGGCATACAGTCACGTGCACCACCATATATTACCATTCGATCCTCGTAGAGATAGATAGATAGATCCTTGTACCTGTACTTTGTAGTTGTCCGTATAGAGCGTGGTCCAGTTCTGTCGCCTGCTTGTCTCAGTGTTTCCCGCCGTTGGCCACGGTGGGCTTCCAGTATCTCAGTAACTTTCTTGTTCATCGTTCCGCATAGGATTCAATCCCATCGTCTCCTCTACACCCAACTCTCCAGGAACCTGACATTCAGATCAATGACGCTGTGTTGGACTCATGGAAGCATGATCAGCTTGAAAATGCAGAGGCCCTGTTGACTGCAGCTATCTCCGAGTCTCAGAATCCTACTCATCATCTATTTGCCAGTCGAGCTCTCGTGCGGACTCATTGGGGAAAGTGGGACTCAGCACTCAAAGACACCGAAAGGGTGCTTATCGCTTTACTTTTACATTCGCTGACGCTGACGCCACTTCATGATAGACTATCAATATCCAGCTGTCTGCCATTAGCTTCATTGCAAAAAGTGTAGCTCACATCAGCAAGGGGGAAACACACAAGGCCTATCGGACCTGTGACATCGCATTCGAGCACTTCCACTCTTCTCATGTTACCTTTCTCCTCCTGATCAAGGTTGGTGTCTTCGGCTTTCGGTTGTCTTTTGATTCCTCATAACCCTTAGGCTATCATTGTCTTTATGGCTGGGGAACATCTCGATGTGATATCATGCATAGACGACCTCATTGCTACAGTCTCCTTCAATTCAATATGTTACATTGTTCAGGCACGTACACAACACGCCACCATGTGGCAAACATTGCCACTGACAACTTCAGAAGGTGTACATGCATCTTCTCCTTGGGAGATTGCAGATGGAGCACAGTGACCATGAAGGTGCAGTACAGTCATTCGAGCATGCTCAAGCTCAAATGCAAGATTACATCAGGCCTCCCCTCTTTGCAATCTCACTGGTCGGTTTCTCAATGGGCATGTTTGTATGGAAAATTGCTCACTGTTTCTGACAGATATCTGGATGGAAATTTGATAATCTAGACATCATGATCTGACAGCAACTTTGTGAAGCCCTGTATGCAGCAGGTCGCACAAACGATGCAGCCAAGTGTTTCTACAAATTGAAAACTGATTTGGGAGGGCATGATGACCATTTGGAATGGAGTCATCATAAGTGGCCACCGTGCCATCCTGTATAGTGTATTTGCTTATTTGATGTTTTTTTGGCAGCATTCGGGGAGCATTCCTCAGAGAAACTGGAAGGTCTCAGAGATACTGTAGTAGACGCCTTGCGACATGACGAAGCCATCCCCTACTATACAACCGCATTATATCCCATCTCTTCTCCGCAAGCAATTCCTATCAAGCAAAGCAAGGCATGGTTGGCAACAGGATTGTGGAAAGAGGCTCTGGATGATGCAAACCAAGTAGTTCAATTTTGCCTCATGCACATCAATCTCATTGATATATCACCATCAGGTGATTACGCTTGATCCATCGTCACCATGGGGCTATGAGATAAAGCACGCAGCTTTGCACAAGGGAGGAGACTATGACAATGCAAGTGTTGCATTCGAGACTATGCTCGCGAAGATGGTGGAGTCACCTAATCCTGATGTTCAACGTGAGTTGTATTCTTTTTAAAGATGACGTGTTTATTTTATTTGGCAGGGCACGGTGACCAGTACGTCAGCCCATCAAGCACCCGAGCAACGATTCGCAAAGTTGTTCATCGGACTCTACGTCATTCACCACGCATACTCATCAACACAACCAGCATCATCTCCACAATAGTGCCGAGCAGGCATCTGCATTTGAGTCCCTTCTGATCTTCAAAGAGCTTGTGTCATCCACAATGACACACATTGACTACGCTCGGATCAAGCATGAAGTGCAAGAGTACTTCCGATATGTCATGCTGTCGCACACATGGGAAGACAACGAACCGCTGTACCACCAGGTGGTGCATATAGCAGTGTATGACCTGGAGCAGTCTCTGACCCACAACAAGCTACAAACATTCTGCAGGATCGTTCGGGATGCTGGATTCAATTGAGCATGGAGCAATACATGCTGTATTGATAAGTTGGATCACTTCATTCTCCAAGAAGCCCTGGTGGCCATGTTCAAGTGGTACCAGGGTGCTGCCATAATGATCGTCTTCGTTCGTGGCATTCGCCCTTCATCGCCATGCGGCGCTCTCGCAGGGAGTATCTGGAATACTCATGCCTGGATGCTTCAGGAATACATTGCTGCCAAGGTCATCCGCTTCTACACAGAGGATTGGACTCTTTATCGAGATCTCGTGTTGCCAAACCACAAAGAATCTCCAGAAATTATCTTGGAGATGGAGCAAGCCACCAGGGTTTCTGCGGGACAGCTGGTCGCCCTTTGTCCAGGCTTAGGCTGCATTCATGAAAAATTGTGTCTTGCTTCGACCTGGAGGATGACATTGGTGGAAGATGCTGCCTACTCATTGCTTGGCATTTTCTCGGCCATTGGTATACCTGCAATATATGGTGAAGGGGAGGCTTCTCTAGGACGCCTCTTGGCAAATGTGCTCATGAGATCTGGAGATGTAAGTGTCCTTGCGTGGGCTGGGGGGTCTAGTGTTACGATTTTCTCTTTTGTTTCTTGTTTGTATCAATGATGCGTCTCGTCTACTCTCCGCAGACTTATCTTTTCTTTCTTTTATGATGACACATTCCTCTCACATATTCTTCCCGATGGTCTCCACTTACTTAGTCATCATCTCTTCCACCCGTTTCCATTCTTTTCTATGCCTACCCTTAACACTTGTATATCCAACATATATACTGCTCTAGCATTTCCCCACACTTGAGCTCCTTTGTCTTCTTGTACCATGTACAATCTATTGCTCTTGTCTCGCCCTCCGCTGGTTCCAGCCCAGCTCCCTTGAACCTTTGAACTACTGGTCTCAGCCCAGTCCCCTTGACCCTTGTGTGTATGCCCCCACAAGAACCCTTGACCTTTGACCCTCCGTTCTATAAGTCCTCGTCATACTTTTGACTCAACGCTCTTGTCCCTTGATCACTCAAAGGCTACACTCATTCCTACCCAGACCAAGCGTAACAAAAGCTCAAGTGTGCCTTGCCAGCTACCATTGTTGTAAGCTGCCAAAATTTTGCAACCACCAAGAATCCCTCGTTCCATCTGGGGACTCTCTCGACAACCCCCGCCCTCTGAATCCCCTGACACCGAAAACTCTGATTCCTCTGACAAAGAACCTTGAAACACCTCTCCTGACCCAGATGTACCAATCCTATCTGACGCTGAACAAGCAACAGAACTAGATCTCTCCCACAACTTCTCATCGTCGCTCTCTATCCCTTGCATCCCCACTCCTCCATCTCCTACTCCCACAGCTCGACGACCTCCACCCTTTGGCCCCTTTCCCCTTGGACCGACCCCTCAATTCAACCCAAGACCCTTCTCCCCGCCACCTATGTCTACTAGACCCACTGAACTCCGTCTTGGGACCCCTGAACCCTTTGACGGATCCTATGACAAGGCCAACCAATGGTTGAGCTCAATCATCACCTACCTCCTTGTCAATGAGGATGTTTATAACACAGACAACAAGAAAGTCACTTTCACCCTTTCTTACATGACCAAAGGAACCGCTGCCACCTGGGTGACCACCTTTAGACAAGCTGCTATTGCCAAGCTCACCGCTGGCACCACCATCTCCCTCAGAACCTACAAGGACTTTATCACTAAGTTCACTGCCTCATTTAAACACGCCGACATTAAAGGCAACTCCCTCGCCTGGCTCATGACCACCAAAATGGTCAAGCAGAAGAACGGTAAATGGGAACCATCCTTAGACTCCTATATTGCCCAGTTCTCCAACCATGCTGCTATCTCTGAGATCACCGATGATCAAGTCCTCATCAGATATTTTTACTCTGCAATCCCCGCCAGCTTGATGCGCCGAATCTTTTCTATGGACACTGTCCCTGACAAGATCACTGAATGGATCTCCAAAGCCCAGAAGTTCCAAGCACAGTTTGACCATGCCGATGAAGTTGCTCATCAAGGAAAGAACACTCCTCTTCCATACATCACTCCCTCCTCCTCCTCTCGAAAGGAGAAAGACCCCAATGCTATGGACGTTGATGCCGTCCACCTCTCTAAGATGACTCCCGAAGAACACCAACGCTGCATGAAAGAAGGACGTTGCTTCTGCTGTCACAAGACCAGCCATAGATCCAATGAATGTCCTACTTTCCCCTCCACCGAATGGAAGGTTCAGAAGATCAAAGAACTCCCTCAACTCCAGGAGATTGAGGACAATGATGATGAAACCACTGTTAGAAAGGTGTTGTTCTCCTGCCCCTCGCAGGATTTTTGAAGAGGAGGTCTCAGTTGATGTGAGTCCCTCCTGCTACTGTTACTCCTGTACTAGTATCAAAGTCCTCTAGATCTATGAGAATCCCCATTCAACTCATTGATCCTTCGCATACTATGAAAGTCGTTGACACTGCTGCCCTGATTGACAGTGGCGCAGATATCAACTGCATTGACTGGCAGTTCATTCGAAAACATAGACTCCCCACCATGAAACTTGATGTCCCCATCTGCATACAAAATGTCGACCAATTTGCCAACCAGAAAGGCAATATCCAATATACCTCCCTCCTCTTCATTAACATTGAAGGCATTGCCCACAAAGTTCTCTTCTATGTCATGAACTGTGGACACAAAAACGCTATCCTTGGACTCCCCTGGCTTAAAGCTGTGAATCCTTCCATCAACTGGCATACCCAGACCCTCTCCATCCCTGAAACGTCTGATCAATCCTCCGACCTCTATCAAACTCATGTCGCTGATCAAAAATGACATGATGGCTTCTTCTCTAAAGCCTCTTCCCAACCTCCACGCCATATCAACGTTGATTCTGTCTATGACAAAAGACTCTATGAATATCTCGGGCAAGAAATTGAGATACAATACATGCACCGAGTCCAACAAAACTATGCCATCCACCATATCATTTGATGCAGATGCAGATACCTTCTGAACAATTCCCCAGTCATTGCTAAACTGACTACCGCCATCAAACTCACTGCTGCTGCCAAAAAGGCCAAACCCAAGGTTACCTTACCTTCCAAATACTCTGATTACGCCTCTGTCTTTTCCAAAGAGGCTACAGATCATCTTCCCCCCTCTTGTCCTTACGATCATGAGATCAACCTCAATGACTCCTTCTCCCTGAAAATCGGAAAGGTCTACCCTCTCTCCCCTGCCGAACAGAAAGCCACAGAAGACTTTCTTGATGAGAACATAGCAGCCGGAAAGATTCGCCCTTTGAACTCCCCCCAAGCCTCTTCCTTCTTCTTCGTCAAAAAAAAGGATGGCAAGCTATGCCCTTGCCAAGATTACTGATACCTCAATGAACATACTGTTCAGGATGCTTACCCTCTTCCATTGATCTCTGACCTCGTTGACAAACTCAAAGACACTAAGGTCTTCACCAAGTTTGACATCCGTTGGGGTTACAACAACGTCCGTATCAAAGATGGACATCAATGGAAAGCTGCCTTTATCACCCATAAAGGACTCTTCGAACCTCTCATGATGTTCTTCGGACTCACTAACTCCCCTGCCACTTTCCAACACTTCATGAATGATTCCTTCAGAGATATGATCGCCGAAGGATGGCTCGTCATCTACATGGACGACCTCCTTATCTTCTCTCCTGACGAAGCTACCCATACTGAATGAACAAAACGAGTCCTTCAGTGCATACAGGAACTTGACCTTCACTTGAAACTGGAGAAGTGCCAATTCGCCACTAACACAGTGGAATACCTTGGAATGATTGTGGAACCAGGTCACATTGCCATGGACCCCGTGAAACTAGATGGCATCTCCAAATGGCCTGTCCCTTCTACTCCGAAGGAAGTCTGCTCCTTCCTCAGATTCGCCAACTTCTATCGACGCTTTATTCCAGACTACTCAACCGTCGCTAGACCCCTTATTGATCTTACCAAGAAGAACCAACCTTGGAAATGGTCCAAAGAATGCGACCATTGCTTCTCCCATCTCAAAGAACTCTTCCTTGCTGAACCAGTCCTTCAACTCCCTGATCACTCCAAACCCTTCACCATTGCCACAGATGCCTCCAAATATGCTACTGGCGCCATCCTCCTCCAGACTGACACCAATGGAGATTGGCATCCCTGTTCCTACCTCTCCCAATCCTTCTCCCCAGCAGAACGCAACTATGATATCTATGATCGAGAACTCCTCGCCATTATCCGCACTCTCAAAGCATGGCACCATTATCTCCACGGCGCTTTCTTCCCTGTCCAGGTCTTCACTAACCACAAGAACCTTACCTATTTTAGGCAACCTAAGGATCTTAACTGTCGCCAAGCCCATTGGCTTCTAGACCTTGCAGATTTCGATCTCAAAATGATCCATGTACCTAGGTCTCTTCTTTCTGGACCTGATGCCCTCTCCTGCCGGCGTGATATGCTCCCCTCTGCATCCGACGACAACCAGAGGACTACCTTACTCCCTCCATCCATGTTCCTGCAATTGATCGACTCCACCTTAGCACATCATATCGCTTCCCACTCTGCCTCCGACCCCTTAGTCCTTCAAGCCCTGCAATCGCTTGATGGCACTATCCCTTCTGCTTTCCGCTCTCGCCTCTCTGACTGGCAATATTCTGAAGGCGTCCTCACCTACAAAGGACAGGTCTACGTACCCCCTGATGAATCTCTCCGCTGCTCTATCCTCGAGCATTGCCATGACCATGAAACTGCTGGCCATCCAGGGTTTCTAAAGACCCGTCAGCTCATCTCCGTGGAATTCTGGTGGCCTGGCTTGGCCCAATTTGTCCATAAATACATGGAAGGCTGCTCCACGTGTAATGCTCGCCCTTATAGCGGTCCTGAATGCTGACACTACTTGAAATTTTACTACACTTCACTTTCCTAATCATTGCTAATCTATTACAGAAACACCAAACATATCTATTCAACATTGTCCAACAGCAATCACGTGACCCCAGTCACATGATCTTATCTCGGCTATGCACCTCATGGCAACCACATTGCATTCTTATCGTCGCCTCATGCTTTTCCTCTTGACTCACTTTCCCTTATCAGCCAATAGCATTAACCGCTCTTATCCCGCTTATCGCCTCATGGTACCCAGTGGACACACTATTAACTACTTATGGTTAGTATAGCCTCTAGCATAGCTTGGTCTGTGCACGGTCTCTCTTAGTATATATAGCCGTACTTATAGTAGTACAGACCTTAGTCTTATTCACTTGAGTATTCCCCTCACTTGGATATTCCCCTTCATTGATATAATCCTCTGTTGTCTCTAGGATCACATATCCTACTATTGATTAGACTCACAACGTCACAAGGTTCCTTCGTAAGGTATAGTTGGAACAAGGGTCGTCACAACTTCCCTGTGCCACCACCTGACCTTATCAAATGTGAGGAAGAATACAAAGTGGAACGGATCTTATGTCACCGCGGAACTCCTAAAAACTGAATGTTCCTAATCTGATGGAAAGGATATTCGGCCGAAGAAGACTCCTGGCTCCCAGAACAGAACTTGAATCATTCAAAGTCCATTCTCAACGATTATAAAAAGCTTCACCCTTCTGTCTTCCAGCTCTAACTCTCTTCATCCTCATCTACCATGTCGTTTGAACAACTCTCCATTTCATCTGATTCCTCCATCACCGCTTCTACCCCATCGTCTCCCTCTTCCACTATTGCTGAACCTGGATGGGGTTCTAACCCTGTCACCATCCCTGAGCCCGCTACTTGCCACGTTACTTTCCATCCCGTAAACATTCCGGGAACCACCACCATTCCAGAACCAATTACTATGCCCATCGCCACCCCTGTCCCTTCTTCTCCCATAGCTTTCCGTCATGTTCATTTCCCCACTCCTCCCATACCCAGTCCTAGACCCATCCTCGCTGTCGAAATCCCTATCTTCGCCAATGCCATAAAGGAAGGAACTCCTTCCCCTCGTTATACCAACAGCATTGCCCATTACATTTGTGACACCAGCATGGCCTTATCCATCAACGCTCACCTTGACATGAACTCCGCTTTCCTTGCCTTATACAAAGCCTTCCAGCAGACCCAATGCCTTTCCCTCGTCACCAACGATATCATCGTCACCAACGAAATCACTGCCTTTGCCACCAATCGCTTAGATCGAGGCTGGGTAAACTCCACTCAGCAGAACATCTTACGCGAACTCCATCAAGTCATGTACCAGATGGATTTCGGGGAATTCCTTGAAGATATAGACCAATACACTGTAGAACTCGCCACCTCCAGGATCGCCAATACCGGGGTCTATCCATTACAGCGCAACGTGGACGAGTCATCGTCCTCCTCCTCTTACCATTCCATGCAACCTCCATCTACCCCGTCGGCTTCCTCTTCCACTCTCTCTCCTGAGGAACTACATGCTGTAGTCAAGGCCAAGCGAACCTACAATTATCAGAGTGGACCATTTTATGGTGCCTTTCACGCCACTCCTCTCCTTCCTTCCGACCCCAGATATGGCGAAACCTGTTACCAGTGCCACCGCCTAGGGCATATCCGTCACAACTGCCCAAGTTATCAATGTCCCGTCATGGGATGTCGTCAATGGGCTCCTGGACATAGCCAGGCTAGTTGTCCTATTGCTACTCGCCACCCTGTCCTCCTCGACAGGTTATCTTCCATTAGGTCTCCTCACTCCCAAGGAACTTTGGCATCCTGCATTTCTGGTCGCACCCGAGGAACTCCTGCACCTGATTCTTTCAGGTCCCCATGACAAGGGTCTTCCTCATCATCTGGCACTACTCAATCCTCTCATTCCTCTCATTCCCGCCGTTCCTCTAACTCTGGACGAGGTCTTCCTGTTCCTTCCCCAAGGAGGTCTGCTTCCCCTAGGCATTCTGCTCCATCTCTGGAGTTGGATGATGTTATCGACGATGTTGGATATGCCAACATAACTGGATCTCCTGGCTATTCTTATTCGAGTTTGTACTAAGGTCTTTCAACAGTGTTTCAGATCTAGTACGGGGGTAATGTTACAATTTTCTCTTGTTTCTTGTTTGTATCAATGACACATCTCATCTACTCTTCGCAGACTTATCTTTTCTTTCTTTTATGATGACACATTCCTCTCATGTATTCTTCCTGCCGGCATCCTGATGGTCTCCACTTACTTAGTCATCATCTCTTCCATCCATTTCCATTCTTTTCTATGCCCACCCTTAACACTTGTATATCCAACATATATAAGTTGTAGATACTGCTCTAGCGTTTCCCCATGCTTGAGCTCCTTTGTCTTCTTGTACTGTGTACAATCTATTGCTCTTGTCTCGCCCTCCGCTGGTTCCAGCCCAGCTCCCTTGAACCCTTGAACTACTGGTCTCAGCCCAGTCCCCTTGACCCTTGTGTGGATGCCCCCACAAGAACCCTTGACCTTTGACCCTCCGTTCTATAAGTCCTTGTTGTACTTTTGACTCAACGCTCTTGTCCCTTGATCACTCAAAGGCTACACTTGTTCCTACCTGGACCAAGCGTAACATCTAGCCCCTTCAACAGTTGCTTGCCCGCTCGTATCACCATATACAACAGACCAGCCATGTCACACCTCCCTGCACCTATTCCGAACTCTGAGATGGGGTGCACCGTCACTGGGTCGCATACTCCTTCATTTGACCTCGACATGGCCTTGAGGCTATATGACCATCTCAACGAGCTTCTCACATCTTGGCTCGCAGAGAGTCAGATGACACTCCCATGCATTGCCTGTTACGCTTGGTTCGGGTAGGAACAAGCATAGCCTTTGAGTAGTCAAGGGACAAGAGCGTCAAGTCAAAAGTACGACGAGGACTTATAGAACGGAGGGTCAAAGGTCAAGGGGTACTTGTGGGGGCATCCACACAAGGGTCAAGGGGACTGGGCTGAGACCAGTAGTTCAAGGGTTCAAGGGAGCTGGGCTGGAACCAGCGGAGGGCGAGGCAAGAGCAAAATAGATTGTACATGGTACAAGAAGACAAAGGAGCTCAAGCATGAGGAAATGCTAGAGCAGTATCTATGACTTATATATGTTGGATATACAAGCGTTGAGGGTAGGCATAGAAAAGAATAGAAACAGGTGGAAGAGATGATGACTAAGTAAATGGAGACCGTCGGGACGCCGGCGGGAAGAACACATGAGAGGAATGTGTCATCATAAAAGAAAGAAAAGATTAGTCCACGGAGAGTAGATGAGATGCATTGTTGATACAAGACGAGAAGGAAAAGAGAGAATCGTAACATTACCCCCATACTAGATCTGAAACACCGTTGAAAGACCTCAGTACAAACTCAAATATGAACAGCCGGGAGACCCAGTTATGTTGGCATATCCCTCATCATCGATAATGTCATCCAATTCTGGAGACAGTGCAGAACATCTGGGGGAAGCAGACCTCCTAGGGGGAGGAATGGGAAGACCTCGTCCAGAGCCAGAGGAGCGGCGAGAATGGGAGGAACAAGAAGACCGAGTAGTGCTGGATGAAGAAGAAGATTCTCGTCGAGGGGTTCTGAAAGAGTCAGGAACCAGAGTACCTTGGGTGCGACCAGAGATGCGAGATGCCAATGTTCCTCGGGGATGAGGAGATCTAACAGAAGATAACCTGTCAAGGAGGACAGGGTGGCGAGTAGTGATAGGACAATTGGCCTGGCTATGTCCAGGAGCCCATTGACGACATCCCATGACAGGACATTGATAAACCAGGCAGTTGTGATGGATATGTCCTAGGCAGTGACACTGGTAACAGGCTTCACCATATCTGGGGTCAGAAGGGAGGAGAGGAGCAGCGTGAAGGGCACCGTGAAATGGTCTACTCTGATAATTGTAGGTTTGCTCGACCTCAACTACGGCATGTAGTTCTTCGGGAGAGAGAGCGGAAGAGGAAGCCGACGGGGTAGATGGAGGTTGTGCGGAATGGTAAGAGGAGGAGGAGGACGATTCGTCCACACTATGCTGTAATGGATAAATCCCGGCATTGGCGATCCTGGAGGCAGCGAGTTCTACAGTATATCGGTCTATGTCTTCAAGAAATTCCCCGAAGTCCATCTGGTACATAACTTGATGGAGTTCACGTAAGATGTTCTGCTGAGTGGAGTTCACCCAGCCTCAATCTAAGCGATTGGTGGCAAAGGCAGTGATTTTGTTGGTGACGAGAGAGAGATGTTGGGTCTGCTGGAAGGCTCTATAGAGAGCGAGGAAGGTGGAGTTCATGTCGAGGTGAGCATCAATAGGTAAGGCCATGCCGGTGTCGCAAATGTAACGGGCAACACTGTTAGTGTAATGAGGGGAAGGAGTTCCTTCCTTTATGGCATTGGCGAAGATAGGGATTTCGACGGCAAGGACAGGTCTCGGACTGGGTACAGGAGGAGAAGGGAAGTGGACACGACGAAAGGCTATGGGAGAGGAAGGGACAGGAGCAGCGATAGGCATAGTAATTGATTCTGGAATGGTGGTGGTTCCCGGAATGTCTACGAGATGCAAGGTAACTTGGCAAGTAGTGGGTTCAGGGACGGTGACAGGGTTAGAACCCCATCCAGGTTCGGCAACAGTGGAAGAAGGGGACGAAGTAGTAGAAGCAGTGATGGAGGACTCAGACAAGATGGAGAGTTGTTTGAATGACATGGTGGATGCAAACAAAGAGGGTTAGAGTCGGAAAACAGAGGGGTGAAGCTTTTTATAATTGTTGAGAATGGACTTTGAATGATTCAAGTTCCGTTCTGGGAGCCAGGAGTCTTCTTCGGCCGAATATCCTTTCCATCGGACCAGGAACATTTGGTTTTTAGGAGTTCCGTGGTGGCATAAGATCCATTCTACTTCGTATTCTTCTTCACCTTTGATAAGGTCAGGTGGTGGCGCAGGGAAGTTCTTTCCGTGGGTAGAGTTTTCACAATAAGGGGATAAGAGGGAAGCATGGAAGACCGGGTGAATTTTCTTGTCCCAAGCTTTTGGTAAGTGGAGTTGATACATGATAGGAGATAAGACCTTGGTGATAGCGAAAGGTCCTTCTCGCTTGGGGGCGAATTTTGGATTGATAACAGAGTGGCGGAGGTTTCTGGCTTCTAACCAGACTTTGTCTCCAAGGGAGAATGGGACGAAGCCTTGATTGTTCCTAGAGGTCATGACTTGTCTAGCGAGTTCATGGGAAGCTAGGGCTTCATCTCGAGCAGCGGAGAGATCCTTGAGACGGGTTTCTATGGCAGGAAGGGAGGTTTTGGCAATCACCAAAGGGAGAGCATGGGGTTCGTATCCTATCATGAGATAGAACAGAGATTTGCTAGTAACGGAGTGGGGGCGGTGATTGTGGGCGAATTCGGTGTGAGAGATTTTGTCAGCCCATGAGGTGGGATTGCTTCCACAGAAGATGTGGAGATAGGTTTCGACTTCTTGGTTGACATGTTCTGTTTCACCGTCAGATTGTGGGTGGTAAGCGGTGGAGAGGGAGATGTCGTAGTTCAAGAGTCTTCCTAGTTCTCGAGCGAAGGAAGAGGCAAATTGTGGACCTCGGTCAGAGATTATCTTGTCATAGAGGCCGAAGCGGAGATAGACTTTGTGGAAAAAGAGAGATGTGACTCCTTTTGCGGTGATGGTCTTCTTTGTGGGACAAAGAATTACCTCCTTAGTAAGTCTGTGGTCCACCATGACTAAAAGGGAATCAAAAGAGGAGGAGATCAGGAGGTCGGTGATTAGATCGCAAGACACCTGTTGAAAGGGGCATGTGCAGGAAGATTTAATGGGGGTGAGCGGCGGTATGGTGGGATGAGTGTTTGACTTGTTCTGTTGGCACATGGAGCAGCCCTCTATGTATTTACGGATGAATTGGGCTAGGCCAGGCCACCAGAATTCTGTGGAGACGAGTTGACAGGTTTTAAGAAATCCCGGGTGACTGGCAGTTTCATGGTCGTGGCAACACTCGAGGATAGAGTGGCAGAGAGATTCATCGGGAGGAACGTAAACTCATCCTTTGTAAGTGAGGACGCATTCTGAGTACTGCCAGTCGGAGAGTCGAGAGCGGAAAGCAGGGGGAATAGTGCCATCAAGCGATTGCAGGGCTTGGAGAACCAAAGGATCAGAGGTAGAGTGGAAAGTGATATGATGTGCCAAGGTGGAGTTGATTAAGTGTACGAACATGGATGGAGGGAGTAAGGTAGTCCCCTGGTTGTCATTGGAAGCAGAGGGGAGCATATCATGCTGGCGGGAGAGTGCATCAGGTCCGGAAAGAAGAGATCCAGGTACATGGATCATTTTGAGATCGAAATCGGCAAGGTCCAGAAGCCAATGGGCTTGGTGATGGTTAAGATCCTTAGGTTGCCTAAAATAGGTAAGGTTCTTGTGGTCGGTGAAGACCTGGACAGGGAAGGAAGCGCCATGGAGATAATGGCGCCATGCTTTGAGAGCGCAGATGATGGCTAGGAGTTCGCGGTCATAGATATCATAGTTGCATTTGGCTGGGGAGAAGGATTGGGAGAGATAGGAACAGGGATGCCAATCTCCGTTGGTGTCAGTCTGGAGAAGGATGGCGCCAGTAGCATATTTGGAGGCATCCGTGGCAATGGCAAAAGGTTTGGAGTGATCGGGGAGTCAGAGGACAGGTTCAGCAAGGAAGAGATTTTTGAGATGGGAGAAGCAATGGTCGCATTCTTCAGACCATTTCCACAGTTGGTTCTTTTTGGTGAGATCGATAAGAGGTCTAGTGACGGTTGAGTAGTCTGGGATGAAGCATCGATAGAAGTTGGCGAATCCGAGGAAGGAGCGAACTTCCTTCGGAGTAGAAGGGACAGGCCATTTGGAGATGCCGTCTAGTTTCACGGGGTCCATGGCAATGCGTCCTGGTTCCATGATCATTCCAAGGTATTCCACTGTGTTAGTGGCGAATTGGCACTTCTCCAGCTTCAAGTGAAGGTCAAGTTCTTGCATGCGCTGAAGAACTCGCTTGGTTCATTCAGTATAGGTAGCCTCATTGGGAGAGAAGATAAGAAGGTTGTCCATGTAGATGACGAGCCATCCTTCAGCGATCATGTCTCTGAAGGAGTCATTCATGAAGCGTTGGAAAGTGGCCAGAGAGTTAGTGAGTCCAAAGAACATCACAAGAGGTTCGAAGAGTCCTTTATGGGTGATAAAGGCGGCTTTCCATTGGTGTCCGTCCTTGATACGGACATTGTTGTAGCCCCAGCGGACATCAAACTTGGTGAAGACCTTAGCGTCTTTGAGTTTGTTGATGAGGTCGGAGATCAGTGGAAGAGGATAAGCATCCCAAACTGTATGCTCATTGAGGTATCGGTAGTCTTGGCAAGGGCATAGCTTGCCATCCTTCTTTTTAATGAAGAAGAAGGAAGAGGCTTGGGGGGAATTCGAGGGACGGATCTTTCCAGCAGCGATGTTTTCATCAAGAAAGTCTTCTGTGGCTTTCTGTTCAGCAGGGGAGAGAGGGTAGACCTTTCCTATTTTCGGGGAGAAGGAGTCGTTGAGGTTGGTCTCATAATCATAGGGACAAGAGGGGGGAAGATGATCAGTGGCATTTTTGGAAAAGACAGAGGCGTAGTCGGAGTATTCGGGGGGTAAAGTAACTTTGGATTTGGCCTTTTCGGCAGCAGCGGCGAGTTCGGTGGCGGTAGTCAGTTTAGCGATGACTGGAGAGTTGTTCGGGAGGTATCTGGATCCGCATTGAATGATACGGTGGATGGCATAGTTTTGTCAGGTGTGATGCATGTATTGTATCTCGGTTTCTTGTCCGAGATATTCATAGAGTTTTTCATCATAGACAGAGTCAACGTTGATATGGCGCAGAGGTCGGGAAGAGGCTTTAGAGAAGAAGCCATCATGACGTTTTTGATCGGCGACATGAGTTTGGTAGAGGTCGGAGGATTGGTCAGAGGTTTCAGGAATAGAGAGGGTCTGGGTTGACCAGTCGATGGAGTGGTTCACAGCGTTAAGCCAGGGGAGTCCAAGGATAGCGTTTTCTCATCCACAGTTCATGACGTAGAAGAGAACCTTGTGGGCAATGCCTTCGATGTTGATGAAGAGGAGGGAGGTATATCAGATATCGCCTTTCTGGTTGGCAGATTGGTCGACATTTCATACGCGGATGGGGACATTGAGTTTCGTGGTGGGAAGTCTGTGTTTTCGGACAAACTGCCAGTCAATGCAGTTGATATCTGCGCCGCTATCGATTAGGGCAGCAGTGTCAACGACTTTCATAGTATGCGAAGGATCAATGAGTTGAATGGGGATTCTCATAGATCTAGAGGATTTCAATACTAGTATAGGAGCAACAGTAGCAGGAGGGACTCATGTTGACTGAGACCTCCTTTTCAAAAATCCTGTGAGGGGCAGGAGAACGACACCTTTCTAATGGTGGTTTCATCGTCATCGTCCTCAATCTCCTGGAGTTGGGGGAGTTCTTCTTCGATCTTCCGAACCTTTTGTTCGGTGGAGGGGAAAGTGGGGCATTCGTTGGATCTATGGCCAGTCTTGCGACAGCGGAAGCAATGTCCTTCTTTGATACAGTGTTGGCGTTCTTCGGGAGTCATCTTGGAGAGGTGGACAGCGTCAACATCCATAGCGTTGGGATCTTTCTCCTTTCGGGAGGAGGAGGAGGGAGTGATGTATGGGAGAGGAGTGTTCTTTTCTCGACAAGGGACTTCATCAGCACGGTCAAACTGTGCTTGGAATTTCTGGGCCTTAGAGATCCATTCAGTGATCTTGTCAGGGACAGTATCCATGGAAAAGATTCGGCGCATCAAGCCAGCGGGGATTGCAGAGTAAAAATATCCGATGAGGACTTGGTCATCGGTGATCTCAGAGATGGCAGCGTGGTTGGAAAACTGGGCAATGTAGGAGTCTAGGGACGGTTCCCATTTACCGTTCTTCTGCTTGACCATCTTGGTGGTCATGAGCCAGGCGAGGGAGTTGCCTTTGACATTGGCATGTTTAAACGAGGTGGTGAACTTTGTGATAAAGTCTTTGTAGGTTCCAAGGGAGATGGTGGCACCAGTGGTGAGTTTGGCGATCACGGCTTGTCTAAAGGTGGTTGCCCATGTGGCAGCGGTTCCTTTAGTCATGTAAGAAAGGGCGAAGGCAACCTTCTTGTTGTCAGTGTTATAAACGTCCTCGTTGATGAGGAGGTAGGTGACGACTGAGCTCAACCATTGGTTGGCTTTGTCGTAGGACCCATCAAAGGGTTCAGGGGTTCCAAGGCGGAGTTCGGTGGGTCTAGTAGACATTGGTGGTGGGGAGAAGGGTCTTGGGTTGAATTGAGGGGTTGGTCCAAGGGGAAAGGGGCTGAAGGGTGGAGGTCATCGAGCTGTGGGAGTAGGAGATGGAGGAGTGGGAACGCAAGGGATGGAGAGCGACGATGAGAAGGTATGGGAAAGATCTAGTTCTGCTGCTTGTTCAGTGTCAGATAAGATCGGTATGTCAGGGTCAGGAGAGACATTTCGAGGTTCTTCGTCAGGGGAATCAGAGATCTCAGAGTCAGGGGATTCAGAGGGCGGGGGTTGTCGAGAGAGTCCCCAGATGGAACGAGGGATTCTTGGTGGTTGCGAAATTTTGGCAGCTTACAACGGTGGTAGCTGGCAAGGCACGCTTGAGCTTTTGTTACGCTTGGTCCGGGTAGGAACAAGCATAGCCTTTGAGTAGTCAAGGGACAAGAGCGTCAAGTCAAAAGTACGACGAGGACTTATAGAACAGAGGGTCAAAGGTCAAGGGGTACTTGTGGGGGCATCCACACAAGGGTCAAGGGGACTGGGCTGAGACCAGTAGTTCAAGGGTTCAAGAGAGCTGGGCTAGAACCAGCAGAGGGCGAGGCAAGAGCAAAATAGATTGTACATGGTACAAGAAGACAAAGGAGCTCAAGTGTGGGGAAATGCTAGAGCAGTATCTATGACTTATATATGTTGGATATACAAGCATTGAGGGTAGGCATAGAAAAGAATAGAAATGGGTGGAAGAGATGATGACTAAGTAAATGGAGACCATCGGGACGCCGGCGGGAAGAACACATGAGAGGAATGTGTCATCATAAAAGAAAGAAAAGATTAGTCCACAGAGAGTAGACGAGACGCATTGTTGATACAAGACGAGAAGGAAAAGAGAGAATCGTAACATTGCCTTCAAACTCCCATCTTTTTCAGGATATCGAACTAGTTCAGGTCGTGTTTATTGCACAGATACCACTGCGTTTGGGGTGGTGGAAGTCAGGATGAGATGTGACCTATCTCGGATGGGGCCTCTGTATCTCGTTCAGCCTTGGTTGGATACACTGCTGGAGCACGAAGATACCCATGGTGGAGCATTTGTAGAGGATGGCGTTGTGCTACAACCCTCGGGGAACTTGGACAATGAAAAGATCTCTGATGAAGAAGTAGACTATGAGGAAATCGATGACAATTCATCCCCACCTCCCTTCTCCCTACCACTCCCTTCTCCCATTGAAATAGAACCTGTGGACAGAGAGACAGGAGCATGACGGCTTGCTGCCCGTCTCAGACAGCCATTTGGTGCACTCTTACTCCAGCAGGCACAGATGCATCTATGTGCAATGGAGTATAGGCGGGTTGTGGCAGATTGCTTGATTATGGTACGATTTCAGGACAACATCTCATTGGCTGATATTCTGGACAATGTACGTATGCTTGATGTGTTGTAATCTTACTATAGTGCCTCAAATCATGAATCAATTACCCGCAATGGAACGTTGGAACCTGTTCCAGTTGCTCAATGATCGATTGATCCCCAGACAAGTCCAGAGCACGCTCAGGCTAGGCAGATCGCTATCATAGCTATTTATCAAAATGTATTGCCAGCTGTGCCGATGGTGAGGTCTGCAGGCAGGAGCGACACTGACACCCAGGATTACCAGCACAGCAGATATCCATACCAAATTACAGTCTACTTGTATGCTCCAGCTGGGTCGTCTCCACACATCACATTGCAAGCTCACAAACTTCTGCATGTTGATTCGACATGCAAGTATTAACCTGACATATCAACGCCCTGTAATCAACACACCACCAGGGTCTACTCCATCCACGGCTGCTCATCTCGGATCTGCACCAGACTTGATCATTGCAGTGCCATTTGCTAATACCTTTCCAATCAAGCACTTGCCCCTCAGTATTGACTCGGAGAGATCTCTCAGTCTGCCATTCCACTGTCCCAAAACAATGATGATTTCCTAGTTCGACTGCACAGAGCTCAAGGCTATGAGATTGACTCTCGCTGTAGTTGGCTAATCCATAGCACATCCAAAGAATACTTAGAAACTTATTCTAAGAATAGTGATTGGCAGCCTAAGCATTCCTGACCCGTCTAAATACATCTATCCAATGGGCTTGATGGACTTGGACATCCAAACCTGGGGGTCTGATTCCGCAGGCCATATCCCAGTCACGGACAGACCAAGCACATAGGAAAAAATCACAGGGAGGCTTCATAGCAAGGAAGAAAGCAGCAATAGCAGGGACAGATTCTGCTTCAATGAAAGAGTCAAGGAGATTGATATGGAAAAGGTCCAGGGATGAGAGTGCCAATCCAAAGCTCAAACCAGGTGGGAGCACTTCTGTGTAACCTCTTGTGTCCATGGCAATGCCAACGATTCTGAGTGACTGACACTTTTGCAACAGTCGTACCAGTCCATTGGGCGTGATTCCACCTGATGTGTGCCAGCCCCAATATGGATTTATGACAAGCCATTCCAAGTTTGGCCATGCTGATGCCAATGCTAGCAGGTCACTGTCTGTCAGGTCCATGCCCCACCCAAGGGAGAGGTGTAAGTGACGGAGTTCCCCAAACACCATGCATGGCCACAAGTCTTCCAAGCAGAGAATTTGGGGATGTACTATGACATTGCTTGAGCAAGAGTCTTGATACCAAGTGAGGTTTTTCATAGTATGACTGGAATTCGATGTTTGGAGACCAACCAAAAAGGAGGCAAGCTCCTGCCTTGAAGGGCAGTTGTGAAACCCGACTGACAACATTTCAATAGCAGGCAGTCGAATCCAGGAGAGCAAACATGACATCAAAAGTAAGGATGGAAGACACAGACACGAGTGGAGGACATTGGAGAAGAAAAGGGGTGGGTTACAATCCAGTAATACAGTAGTCTGCTTGAAGGTGAGCTGGGTCAATGCAGGCATGCAAGCCAGATGAGCCAGAGCATCCATGTCCAGGGATATTTCAGGACAGTGCACAATATGAAGGTTTTGCCAACGACGAATACAGTTGGACACCAATTTATCGAATGCGGCATCAGACTGATTCACTGTGAGGAAAAAGCTTCTAACATTTGGGGAGATCTCGGAAAGTGACCCCAGAGAATCCTGGAAGCAATGTGTATCTTCAACATTGATGGATATGGAAAGTAAGGATGGAAAGGGAAAGTGCAACAGATTCGGGGATGCAACGGTTGCACGGTAGGTCAGAGTGCGAAGGTTTGGAAAGAGTGGCTCAGTGGTAGGGGTGTTCGAGAGAACTCTGATGGATTTCTCGTCAAGTCCCCGATTGAAGGTGCCAATAGATCGGATACGGCGTGTGTAACCCCGAAGGATATCCCACTCGGTCGATGTGGGCAGTCTGCTGAACGAACGCTACATGGGGAATTGTGGGTGAATGAATGATATTTACAATTAAACCCAAGTGTGATGAACACTTGGAACCATCTTACCTCGCCGTAGAATGGGGATAGTTGAATAGATGCTTCTGGAAGACATCGCGTGAGAGGCGATAGGTCGAGCAACTCCTCCCAGAGAATGTCCAGTGCTGGTTCCTTGAATGCGTGACATGTTCTAGCCAGACACGTCAGAAGGCGTTCCGGAGCTACTTGACCAAAGATATTCAAGGGGACTTCTTGTATCAAGAGCACACGATGCATCGTCGGAGCCGGGTAGAAATTATAAGAGGAGGGGGAAATAGGGGTGCATTGCATCACGCAGGTTCAAGCAGGTCACAAACTGTGACGCAAAGGCTT
>JBBPQG010000426.1:0-20470 GCA_038092395.1 Boletus variipes var. fagicola | reverse complement strand
TTGGGTCAGGCCCTTTATCAGGTCGTGAAGCGGTTAAAGGTGGCACACAAGGTAGGTCGCATTGTAGTACATGGTCTCATGGCTAAGTATTACTTATAGATTGGCCATGTTACATGTGATAATGCTACGAACATGGATACCATGATGATGGAATTCAGGTCACAAGTCAAGCAAGGTACGGGCAAGAAGTACAATGGTTGGAAGCGATGGGTGCGGTAGGTCTTGTAACTAGTCTACTAGCTACGTCTTCTGATGCATCATTAGATGCCTTGCCCACATCGTCAATTTGGCTATGCAAGCATTATTGCGGGCTCACAGCCACTCAAAGCCATATGATCCCAAGAATCCTGACAATAATCTTGTTGCAACTCGTGGATCAGAGGGTTTGCAACGTGATGAAGTCGGTCTGGTTCAATCAATCTCGATCAAGGCTAGTAGATGATATAGTATTGTGTACTACAAGATATACTAACATTTGCACTCCAGGAACGATCATCCGCAAAACGAAAAGAGTTATTCCGAGCGATTCAACTGCAAGACAAGCCGAATCATCCCCCCAGCAAGTCTCTGTTGCAACTCCTACTCAACATGCCTATTTGATGGTCCTCCACTTATGTGATGCTTGATCGAGCTGAAAAGCTCAAAGAGGTTCGTCGGGTTCATTGTTGTACCACACGGCGACTCCAACAGTCATGAGTATGTATTATTAACAATTTAATAGGATGTTGACACGTTTGTACATGAAATCGCCATCACCAAGAAGGATTGGGAGAAGAGGCAACAACTCTTGGACCTTCAATTGACGGAGGATGAGTGGTCTCGTGTTGGTATCTTACTTGCGCTGCTAGGAAAGGCTGAGTATGTGCAACAATCATTCTCATTGGATTGCGGGCCAGCGATTCATCTCGCGCTCCCTGCGCTTGAGTCGCTTCACAAAGCATGGGATACCCGGAGTACGAAAACTGATTATATAGACTTTTGGCCTGGACTCGAAGCTGGTGTCCGAAAGATTGCTGAGTACTATCAGAAGACAGCGGCTTCTGACGTGTATATTCTCGCGATGTGTAAGTCCTTTATTGTGTTTTGGTGGTATTCTAATTGGATTTTCAGTTCTCGATCCCGTGCAAAAGGCTAGCCACATCCACAAATTTTGGGGGTGTGATATGTATGATGAGGCAATGCAGCATGCTGAGGAGTTGGTACGCATGTAATCATATACTATTGATTTGTTACTAATGTGGCATAGTACAAGGAGTGCTATTTAGAGTTGAATGGGGCTATTATCAAAAGGACCAAAGAGCCCATGAAGACGACGGCTGCATATGGCAAGATCAGTCAGCTTTTACGGGAGCTCTCGGATGATGACTCGGGTGATGAAGCTATGTCAGCTACTCCTTCGGCTCACGGAGATCCTCATCATCCATGGCTCCAAGACTTTCACGGATACCTGAACTTGAAGGACCAGCTTGTATCGGGTATGTCCATTGTTCAGTGGTGGGGACTCAATGCAGCAAGATATCCAGTCTGGAGTTCTTTAGCTATGGACTACCTTTCGATCATGGCCACATCTGTTTCAAGTGAGCGGGCGTTCTCATCAGCCGGAATTACAATTAGCAAGCGGCAGAATCGGCTCAAAGGGGATATTGTCGAAGCATTGCAATGTCTCAAATGTTGCATTCGACAAGACCTACTCTTCCGCCACCAGGATGACCCATCTGTTACCTCAGAGATTTATGATGAGGGACATGAGATCACAAAGTCGTCATCTCAATTGCAAATGGAGGAAGAAGGTTGGGAAGTAGTTGTCGAGGACTTGGAATTACATGAGGGGCGAGATGAAATAGACGATATTAGTGAGAATCTCATCCTTGTACTTGAATAAAATATTGGGCCGGGGCCTGGGCTGAGCTGAGCCCAGGCCTGCATGGGCTGTAATTTTCCAATGGGGCTTGGGCTTCAATTTTGCAAAGCCTGATCAAGCCGAGCCGGGCCCTAAGCCTGCACAGGCCGTGATTTAGGGCTTGGGCTTGAATTGTCGCAAGCCTGAGCTTTCTTGAGCCAGGCCGGAGCCGGGGCTTTTGGGCCGAGCCAGGCCGTGCACATCACTAGGTTTGACAGCAATGGAAAAAACTTTGGGCATGTACTTCTTTGTCTTTGGCATTGTAAACTTGAACGAGAAAAACTGCTTGCGAGAAACCTTGAATTGAGTTTGACCATGTTTCTCCAAGATACTTTTGAGAAACTCGATATAGTTGCCTTCATTGAGAAGGAAAGCCAGCTGCTTGGTCTTGACAGTCTTCTCTTGTCGCTTCGCAATGCTCTTGCCCTTGGATGACTGTTTGAGTGCAGAATAGACCATAAGGGCAACAGTGAAAGCATAATCCTTCTCAGCGGGTTGAGCACTCGCTGATTGGTCAGACATGTTGGCAGCTGGGAAGTAGTACGAAAATTTCGCTACTCAGCCGCTCACTCAGCTGCGCTTGGGGTCCTTTCCCGGCGGTCTCCGAGGCGCGACTTTCCAAAGTCACTTTTCCACAGACTTTTGCAAACCGCTGTAAGCACGTGGATAGCATCTTGCAACCAACCAGGTGCTGCCCCACTGGCACACTCAACGTCAGCCGACACGCCTGAGGCATGAAGGCACGGCGGCGTGTTTTCGGGCTCCGATACGTCGGGGGATAAGTATAAGGCAATCGCGAGCCCGCGATGCCTGCCTCGCGACTTGTTCCGCTCCCACGACGATCGGCTGGGTTCGCGGTCTCATTTCGTCCCACCCTCCTGCTCCCTGTTCTCTTGTAGTGTTGCCTCGCCTGCCTGTCCCATCCCGACGAGTCTTCCTGCGCTTGGGTCGGTCTCTTTGTTCTGGTCCCGAGCGCACCCCGGTCGGGCTTCAGCCTTGCCAGTCACGTAGTCGCCCCAGCTCCAGTCATCCGACCTGTAAACCCGCTGACAGCCCAGTCGGTTTCCTCCTGACCACTCCGGCCAAGGCTGATGACCACCCTCCACCCAAACATACGGAAGACCTGTCTCATATATCCTAGTCCCATCCAGCTAGCCTACCACCTATAGTTACCACTCTTGTAACATCCCATCCCATACAAAACTTCGACGCGGAAAGCCCGAAATCTGGTGTTCTTTTATGGTCTGGATTGGCTCAATCATCAGTCGTCACCGATCATCATCGAAAACCCTAAGTAGGGGAGGTGCCGTCTTCGCCATTGTTCATTGTCAGTGGGCTATTCCATTTCAGAACACGGTCGTTTCTTGTGGGAACACTAACCCCTGACGCATCTCCCACTCTTTCTGCCACTCGTCTAACCGCTTCATCAGATCGGCCCACTCTGCCTCGGTCTCCACCCCCCTCAACCACTCCCGCTCTTGCCCAAGCTCCTCGACCCTCTCCCATCCCCTCTTCACATACTGGTAATCCCGCGCCTCCCGTCGCCACGGTTCGACAAACTTGGTACCATCGTCCGGTATCGCACCCTGCACTTTCAGATGATCAATCAATTCGTCCTGGTAGTCGAAACTGGACCCATGCAGGACCATACGATGGCCGACGTAATACGGGTCATACCCCCTCGACCGCAACTCGTCCTCGCGCACGTCGAGCGCCGCCAACAATTGCTCACACGGACCGAGTAAACTCGCATTCGCAATGATCCTGGCCGCATAGACGCTCTGTGCGATATCCGAGGGACAATTAGAGGTGAGGATCGGGAGCCCGATGAAGGCGAGCGCGTTGGTTGGGTACGACGCCGAGAGAGAAAAGACGTGCTGGTGGAGCGGGAAGAGGTAGCGGAGGTTCGTGGTCAGTCTGTGGTCGTGTTGGTGCGATTGGAGTTTCACGGCAATTTCACCGGTGGTTTCGAGAAAGGGAAAGCGCAAGTCGTATGGGATAAGTAAGTGAACACCATGATATGGATATGTTAATCTGGTCACTTTCCGTGGTCGCGTTGGTGCGATTGGGGTTTCACGGCAATTTCACCGGTGGTTTCGAGAAAGGGAACGCGCAAGTCGTATGGGATATGGGCAGTCCAGGGGATAGTTTGGTAAGCGGAACAAGGAAGCGCACAAAGACGAGCGAGCGCGAGAGCCACAAGGCGTCCGGGATACGATCCCCAAGATGAGTGGAGGTTACCCCGTTTTCTTGGTCGCGTAGTCCCCCAAAACAATATTGTGACTATGCCCATAATAGAGCGAGTTGGACTTCACACAGATAAGACGTACTTATACTAGGAAAGATAAATGATAACATGTCTTCATTTAGTGAGCATCAGCTCAAGAAATGCTTTGTTCATGTGCGTTCGGGGCGTGATGCAACACGGGAAGGTCAATGGATGGCTATAAGGGGTTCGGAGTCACGATCGAGATCGAGATCGATGAATGCAACTTACCGAGCCAATCCATTCATATATTTCGCTTCAAATGCGATGTCCCTTCCGTCCGCATCCTTTGCATGACCGAAATCGAGGGTCGCTAGCATCGTCACCATAGCAATCCAGAGGGACGCATCAGCGACGTATCGACCTGACGATGATGAGTACGCGTAAGAATGGGAACAATGTCTGGCTTACCTGGACATGCTCTCCTCCCAAAACCAAAAGCAAAGTCGGGTACGTCGTCAGTCAACAACCCTTCCGCATCTAAAAACCTCTCGGGGAGGAATTGCTCTGGATTAGGGTATCGACTTTCATCACGAGACATTGCCCTAAGGAATTATAACCATGTATGCCTGATCAGTCAAAAGGATATCAACTGCGTACCAAGCATTTCCAAAGACAGTTGCCCCTGTCGAAGAAATGTCAGTACGAACAGGTCTCGTGGCTTTGCATGATATACCTTTAGGAATGTAGAAACTGTTGTAGATGTCGCTTGTCCTGGTGGCGTGTGGAAGACCTTCAAAACTATCAAGAGTGTCACTTGAGAATGTGGTATGGTCGTACCAAGAGGAACAGATGGCTGCCATCTCATCGTTTCGCGCAAAATCGCGTCGACATATGGCAAAGACGACCTATCGCCGAATTCGGGCAATCTATCAATCCCTACGATGGTGTCGATTTCTGCCTGGGCACTTTTCCAGACGCGAGGATTCTTTACCATCGCGAGCGTGAACGTCGTCAATGCCGAGGTTGTCTGTTCACTCTGTAAGTGTCGCATGCATTCCCCAAGACGCACGACAGACCGATTCTACAGCACCTGTGACTGGTTAACCAATATAATCATCAACGGTTTATACAGTAACCTACCCAAGAAAGCAGTTGCGGATGTATGTTTAAGGGCCTTTTCATAGTCTGAACGGTGCGAGCCGTCCAACTTCTCCATGTGAGCGATGTGTTCCGACACCATCGAGGGGTTAACATCTTCCTTGAGTTGCTACAGCAGCACCAAGTCATTTCTAGGCTGTTCACTGGCAGGGCGGACAAAACCTACTATACGTTTCTGGACGTACTCATACGGGGCCTCGACCGTCTTGGCGCCCAACTCACGGGCCACTCTCGCTTCATGTTTGATCCAAGACCCAGGAAGCCAGTCAGGTATGTGTAGCACTTGAACCAAAACAATGTCAGATGAGGCTGTGCTTCGACTGCACCCCTTACGAAATGGGAAAACCTTGAGGAGCACCGCCTTCTCGGGTATCAATGCGGGGGCTGAAGCCTTGATGAAGTTGTTGATAGTCGATACCATTTGGTCATTTCGAGGGCTTGGATCGTAGTCGTATATGGAGCACATCGTGACCGCGGCAGCGAACCTGTAGAACTTTAAGAACGTTCAGGGATGACTGAAATAAACCCCCTACGTCGAGTAGTGGGACATATAGTCACTGGGATCATTCATCACGCTCAAGATCATCTGGCGTGCTTTTTGGAGTTGCATTGGATGAAAGGTGGCAACAGCGTCAGCGCGGAATGTTTGATGGAATATTCGCCGACACAACTTCAAGTGTTCACCATAATTCGCAAAAACAAAGTTGGAATCATGCCCGTAGCTGAAAAAAGTATCAGTCACTATCGACTCCACTACAGAACGCCTTATGCGCTGCAATCGAAGAGAAATTTACTTACGGATTAACTGTCGCTATGAATGGACGATCGGAGTATATCTGCGAACGTTTCTCGAGTAACTCCGACGCGACCGAGGGTGAGTTCAGGACCACGACATCCATGTCCAAGAGGCGTATGTAAATGATATCGCCTGAGAATTGTCAGAATTAGGCATTCCAGCTCCACCACTTAGTATACTCACCATACTTTGCTCGCCATTCTGTATAAGTCCGGAAAGGTTCCTCAGTGTTAACAGAGAGGACACTTCCTATAAGTGGCAGAGGAGTAGGACCGGGAGGGAGAGGACATCCCTTCCTTTCGATGCGATTCCGAATGAGCCGCCGAATTATGTCCACGGACACAAGCGTGAGTACCGCAAGTGCTGCAAGCTGGGTATTTGGAGTGGTCCACTTCATTCCCGTTCTCGTTGTGAGGATCGCATTCAACGGCGATTTCTCCCCACAACGACGCCATTTATATCTGTCAAGCCATCTTCTTTCAGCGGTTTGAAACCGACTAATTTCCGACAAGAATGATATCTTGTTCAGCTCCGCCCTTGTACTTGGCAGTCCAAGAAAGCATAAAGAGCCATACCAAGTTACTTTTTGGGCTGTGCGATCGTGTGACCAGGCGAAGCAGTAATGCTTTGCGCCCGTGCCATTAGGATGAATCTCGACTCAGCCCCGTAGGTGCTTAGCTACCCACATGCAACTTGAAAGTCTGAGACTCTGAACGTCTCCACGCTACCGAGCCCAGGAAAACGAGGAGGTGGAATTCTTTTTTCCTGGTGACGCTGATTTTTGCTTGAGAACCATCCCGTTAGAGGCATAGCACCATGAAACACGGCGCCGGCACAGTCTGGAGACCAGACCGTCTATAATGAGGTTGCCGCGTTGAGTAGCAGACCTCATAGACGGTCTGGTTTCCAGACTAGACGCCGCCTTCATTTCAGCAGAACCCCGGTGGATAAATAATCAGCCATTGAGCACGTACGTGGATAGCATTCAGATGGCTGCCCACTGGTACACTCAATCTGGCATCCTTCTTCAGACGGATTAGCTCAATCATCAGTCATCATCGATCATCATCGAAAACCCTAAGCAGGGGAGGTGCCATCTTCGCCATTGTTCATTGTCAATGGGCTATTCCGTTTCAGAACACGGTCGTTTCTTGTGGGAACACTAACCCCTGACGCATCTCCCACTCTTTCTGCCACTCGTCCAACCGCTTCATCAGATCGGCCCACTCTGCCTCGGTCTCCACCCCCCTCAACCACTCCCGCTCTTGCCCAAGCTCCTCCACCCTCTCCCATCCCCTCTTCACATACTGGTAATCCCGCGCCTCCCGTCGCCACGGTTCGACAAACTTGGTACCATCGTCTGGTATCGCACCCTGCACTTTCAAATTCTCAATCAACTCGTCCTGGTAGTCGAAACTGGATCCATGCAGGACCATACGATGGCCGACGTAATACGGGTCATACCCCCTCGACCGCAACTCGTCCTCGCGCACGTCGAGCGCCGCCAACAATTGCTCGCGCGGACCGAGTAAACTCGCATTTGCAATGACCCTGGCCGCATAGACGCTCTGCGCGACATCCGAGGGACAATTAGAGGTGAGAATGGGGAGCCCGATGAAGGCGAGCGCGTTGGTTGGGTACGACTCCGAGAGAGAAAAGACGTGCTGGTGGAGCGGGAAGAGGTAGCGGAGGTTCGTGGCCAGTCCGTGGTCGCGTTGGTGCGATTGGGGTTTCACGACAATTTCACCGGTGGTTTCGAGAAATGGAACGCGCAAGTCGTATCCCGTGCCTAGAATGACGGCGTCGACGTCGAGTGCGCGCGAGCCGTCGGCAAAGACGATGGCGTTGGGCGTAAAGTGGGTGATCTCGGGTTTGACCTCGACCGGACCTGACGCTGGGTCGTCTATGGTGCGCACAGAGTGATAGACCTAGGCGTCGTACAAACGAAAGAAAAAGAAAAAGTTACGGCGGGTCGACAAGGAAGCGCGATGGTTACCTTGCGCGCATACAGTGCCACCTGCGAAGCAACGTCCCGCCCACTCGCCCCAGCACCCACCACGACGACCGTCTGATTCGCATACCGCACTGAATCGCGATAAAATATCGAATGCAAGATTTCGCGTCGTCTGCCGTGCGCGCCGTTGCGACGACGCAGCCATGCATCCTGACCGGGAAACGTCAGGATGTGTGGATCATGGTTGTGTCCGTTGGCCACGACCAAGTGGTCAAACGACCGCCGTGCCTTGCGACCATTCCCATCCTCAACGACGATATCCCAACGTCCCTCCTCTGACGTACCGACCCACGATGCGGACAGGACGGTGTGGTTGAATAGGATGTAAGGGAGGAGATTATATTGAAGCGCAAAGTCGCGGTGGTACTTGAGCACGTATTCGTGGCTCGAAAACAGAGGAGTCCCGGGCGGAAATGGAAAGCCGGGGTACGTCATCGTCGGCATTGGCGTGTTGGTGTGGAGGAGGGGGTATAGCGGTGTCTCGGGCAGTACGGGTGGGTGGACCAGTTCTGGATCTGGAAGCCTGTATGGCCGGTCGGTATAAAGAGGATATCATGGTGATCATAAGGCGGGGAGATCGCACCATATGCCACCGACGTCTCGGCGTTGCTCGTACAACACTATATCGAGGTCATCATGCAACTCGATCTGGAGGTCGACGAGGGCACGTAGCACCGCAAGACCGGCGCTGCCAGCACCCACGATGGCCACTGACTTGTTTCCATGCGCCACTTGTTGTCGGGGAGCACTAGAGTCTCCATTCCAGAGAAGAAGAAAACTTGTCAACGACAGAACGAACTGGCGAACGTCATACATGATCGAAAATTTGAGCGTGTACGTCAACGCTCTGGATGTTCTTATCAAGCAACATGCTTGTGGGATCGCTTGAGCTCATATCTAATGTTGATCGCGTGTACAGTTCGGCAGTTCGCTGAAACACAGACATTTATAGCAGCCGGCCCGGAGTGACACCCTACTCCGTCTTCTCCGCCAGCCGGTCCAGCAACCCTTTCAGTTCCTCGGCCTCCTCTATCAGTTTTCCTATCGTCGCCTCCCCTGGTTCTACCGGGTTGGGCTGCAGAGGTTCCGGTTCCTTCCGGCTCAACGTCTGCACCGCTTCATCAACGACCCCCCTCCATGTCTTGCCCTCCGCTCTGAGTAGCGAGATGAGCTCATCCTTGATGCGTCGACACGTTCCCACGCCGTCATACCCAAAGCTGGTGTACACCTGGACCAACGACGCGCCTGCACGCGCGTACTCGAGTGCGTCCGCACCGGATGAGATACCTCCGCACCCGATTAGCGGAATGCTGGAGGGCAGATGTACGCGAAGCGTTTTCAGTGCCTGTAATGAATACGGCTTTAACGGCTTCCCCGAGAGACCGCCCATCTCCGATTTGTTGGCTGCGGTCCACAAGTGCAATCAGCAACAATACGAATAATAACCAATCGGATGTGCTCACGGTCAATCAAAGATGATGGCCGGGTGATAGTGGTGTTACTGACAATGACACCGTCGATCGTGCTATTCCGAATAACTTCTGCCACTTCGATTATCTGGCTTTCTTGAAGATCTGGGGCTATTTTCAGTACCAAACGTGGTCGACGGGATGTTATTGGAGAAGGTTCGAGCTCGTCGCGGGCCTTTGTTACATCTGCAAGCAAACCTTCCAATAGTTCTCGATTTTGTAGCCCTCTGTCGCATTTTTTTCAACGTGAGTAAGCAAGTCAGAGACACGAACTTTAGTGTACACACCGGAGCCCTGGCGTGTTCGGACTCGATACATTGACCACCAACACATCGGCATAAGGTCCAAACGTCTTGACGCCGGTAATAAAGTCTTCCGAAGACTCTACGGGCGACGACTTGTTTTTCCCGAGGTTTATAGCCAGAACTGACCCAGGGCATAAAGCAGCGGTTGTATGTGCATCGGCGTCGTCGCGGAATGCGGGTATACGGGCGCGTAGGCGTGGTATTACTGCAGTAGCTCCTTGTGAAGGGAATCCGTAACGATTAATGAGCGCAGAATCAGCGACCAGGTGGAAGACGCGTGGTTTGGAATTGCCTGGCTGCCAGCACAGTTTAGTTGTTGTAAGACGTTGGCAAGCTAGTGTCCATACCTGAGGTTTTGGTGTCACACTCCCGATTTCAACCCAGCTGAAACCAAGGTTAAAGAGACCTGGCCAGGACGACCGTCAGTCTAACGAAAACAGGTGTCAATGTTTCACACACCGTCTATGGCTTCGCCGTCCTTGTCAAAGCCGGCCGCTAGACCGACTGGGTTAACTATCTCTTGACCAAAGACCTGCCGGAACGATACGTCAATATTCCCAGGCTTCGCGTCGCCCCAAGAGATGATCCACCTGTGACCGCAGCGATTCGTCGTCCTTGACAGGATCGCGTGGTGCTAACCCACTTCGCAGTACTTTGACCGCCAACTTGTGGCCTGTCTCTGCATCGAACGCGTACCGCAACACAGGTGTGAAGACGTATCGATGGATCGCCGAGCGTGCATCTAAATAATATGCGGTGAACAAGCCCGCGGACAGAGCGAACAGGACCGTGTATCCAGCTGTTCGGTAGAACGTGGATGGCGAGGACTGGGACTGAGAGCCGAATGGTCTGCGGTGGAGTGTGGGTGACCGTGGAACAAGTATTCTATGCCACAGAGCACGCTGAAGTGGAGGACATTTGAGTGGCCCTGCGACCATTGCTCGCCGTACTATGGAACCTGTCGGGTGCTTTTGTTTGTTCTTGTTGGGTACGAACTTTGGAGCATCACCGACTGTTCATTATACGGTATTATTGTAACCATCTATCAACTAACCATCTCAGTACATTGACCGGCCATCAGCCTCCCGAGAAACCAGAAATTATTGTTTGACGTTTCCTAGAATCTTCTTTTGGGTATAGTGTTTGGTATGGTGGTCAATCAATCAGATCCACTGGCTCACCAGGCGGTGCTTTGACACCGCTCTCTTCTAGGAGACAGATTCACTCACTCTATCGTTGGTCGACTGCATCGTCTGAATAACACCTTCACGGCTCGTTTTCAAACGAGATTTGATCGACCAACGAGCAAGGCCGAGAGGCACGCAAGTGGACGGTCACCTTTTGCTTAGAGGCTGTCCGACAACGACAACAAAATCCGCATGGTACATCCCGTAATGCGGAAGGAATGCGGATCTCGCGAATACCCCTGGAATGATTCTAGTTGTATAAAAGACGCGTAAAATGAGCTCGTGATCATTCCTCTTCGTCTACAAAGCGCTTCGCAGACTTCTCTACCCATGAAGTATCTCGCTCCACTTGCTTTGGCTCTCGCCGTTGCTCAAGCAACTCCAGTCGAGCGTGGCGATGATCGCCCACAGGGTATTGATGTTTCTTCTTATCAGCCCAACATTAACTGGGACGATGTCGTCCGCAATGGTATCAAATTCGCGTACATCAAGGCTACTGAGGGCACATGTTCAGTTATTTAGTTTGCCTCTCTTGCGTTGTATGCTGATTACACCTCTGTATTCAGATTATGTATCGCCCACCTTCAATTCTCAGTACATCGGTGCCACGAACGCTGGCCTCATTCGGGGAGCATACCATTTTGCACGCCCAGATAAAACCTCTGGTGCTGTTCAAGCAGAGTACTTTTTGGAGCACAGAGGTGAGAGTGTCCGAGGTTTCATGCAGTGTCATCGTCTAAATCTCTGGCAGGTGGTTGGTCCCCAGATGGGATTACCCTTCCTGGACAACTAGATATCGAGTGTCTGTAGTTCCTATCCCGCTGCTGATGAGATCTGACCTTCAGATAGATAACCCTTATGGTCCCGAGTGCTATGGCCGGTCGGCTTCTGAGATAGTCTCGTGGATCAAGGATTTCTCCGATACCTACAAAGACAGAACGGGCCGGTAATGATATCGTACTACTATTATAAGCAACTGATCTGACTGCGGGACACTTTTTAGTTACCCAGGTGATTACACTCTGATTAACGTGCATTACAACATGTTCATACCACTGTTTTAGTCATTTACACCACGACCGACTGGTGGACCACCTGTACTGACAACAGTCCTGCCTTTGGCGAAACCAACCCGCTGTGGATTGCCCATTACGCTTCTACCGTTGGTACGCTTCCTGCCGGATGGGAGTACTATTCGTTCTGGCAGTACGCCGACAAGGGCCCAAATCCCGGCGATCCTGACCTTTGGAACGGAAACTATGGTAATTTGAAAAAGTATGTTTTCTCACGAGGCTCAATGGCGTCTAAATTCACTGGCGCTCATCCAAAACAGGTTTGCTCGTGGCGGTTGAGGTCCGGAATTGCCGACATTGCTTTTTAGCGTAGTCGTGCCTGTGACGACGTGTATCACTCTTTATTGTCGAATGTATTATTTATGAGTTCTTTGGTTGAACGTTGGTCAGTGGAGGTCTCGAAATTTGCTAATGCTGTACGTCCAACTCTCCAAGGTTTGCTGAACGAGCAGGCACTGCCTGCTGATTCTTAACCGTACAGCCTTGATCAATGATCAACAGGTCGTTGTAGTTTGCACTGCCACCTGTCAACCAGACTTTAACTTCGAGGGGTCCTTCAAGACTTATTCGTCTCAGCATACCGAGACGAGCCACAGTGGGTGAATTACTGGATGTATGTCCCTAATCTCGGTCCAGATTATTATAAGGTGGTGTCAGTGCTTGAATTCGGAGTCGAATTCGACTTAGGCTCCGGCTTGACTACACTCTGGAGCCGGTAATACTCCGGGAACGAGACTAGTATGTCCCAGACATCTATTGAATTTGCAAGGTAACTAAAATGACCTTTTGTGCATTGTTTTGTATAGAACTATTTCACATTCTAAACGGAGTTAGCCATTATCTACTTGTGACGGCAGAAATTGGTCGTCCTTGGGATGGCGCACGTATCAAAATTTGGTTCGTGAAAATAATTACTCGGCCGGTTCAAGAATTGGTAACCCTGTTCCCACCCTGTCAGGTATCAGGCCTCAGGAACGGTCCTCATGACAGAATGGACGGGGGGGGGAGCGAGGCAAGCGAGGTGCAAGATAGTCAAGTTGGAAGGCTCAACCGTATCAGCATTTTAATCGCCAACTTGTGGCACTTTTCCGCATCGAACGCGTACGGAAACACGGGCGTGAACGCGTCTCGATGCAACGTGCGTCCCAATGGTGCGCGGTAAACAAGTCTATGAAAGAGCAAGTGGGACTGTACATCTGACTGTTCAGATGAACATGGAAGGTGAGGCCGAGACTGAGATCTGAGAGTTGAAGAGTTGCAGCGAGGTGTAGATGACTGCGAAGCAGGTGTTCTATGCCACAGAGTATGTTGAACACGGTGGAGGGCATTGACTAGGTGGGCCGCCGTGCTCATGCTTTGTTTGTGCTTGTACTCTCAAACCAGTTGCACCACAATAACTGATCCCTCAGTGATTATAATAATGTACAGGTTCCCGAAACAAGTCAAGGGGTGAACTGAACTCGACCCGTGGCTTGCCCCGAAGCGGTGTTATCCACACCGGACAAGGTCGACCCGAATCGCCCTGAGCTCGCCAAGGCGCGCAAGCGGAGCCAGTCACCGCTTGATGGTCGCGCCACACGACGCTAGTCGCCAACGCTCTAACGAAGGAGGCTGTTTAATGAAGAGTACCGCAATCCTGTAATGCGTGTGTCATGAATACACTCCTCCCGAGGATCCTAAAGGTATAAAAGACGGGTAAAGTGGCCTCAGTCTTCTTCACCAACAAACCGCTTCACACATTCCTCCATCATGAAGTATTTCACTGCATTCGCTTTGGCTCTCGCCGTTGCTCAAGCAACTCCAGTCAAGCGTGCCAATTCTCAGGGTATCGATATCACTGCCCACCAGGCCAACATCGACTGGATGGCTGTCGAAAATAGTGGCGTCGAATTCGTATATATCAAGGCTACTGAGGGGACAAGTTCGGTTACGTAGTTTCCCAGCTTCGTCTATGTGCTAATATCGTATTCAGCCTATAAATCCTCTACCTTCGATTCTCAGTACACCGGTGCTAAGAACGCTGGCCTCATTCGCGGAGCATACCATCTTGCACTTCCAGACGATACATCCACGGGCGCTCTTCAGGCAGAGTTCTTCGTGACCCGCGGAGGTGGGAGTATCCTTTCATGCGGTGTTATCGTCTAATCCTCTCCTAGGTGGCTGGTCTGCGGATGGGATTACCCTTCCTGGAACGGTATTTATGCAACGTCTGTAGTTTCTATCACAGTTGCCGATGAGACCTGACATTCGAATAGCTGATCCTTACGGTGCCCACATGTGCTATGGACTGTCGACTGACCAGATGGTCTCGTGGATCACGGATTTCTCCAACACCTACAAAGATAGAACGGGCCGGTGCGGTATCTCACTGTGATGATGATTCATTAATCTGACGACCAGTCTTTTATTTTATTTTCCAGTTACCCAGGTGATTTATACTTTGACTGATATGCGTCGCCACTTGGTAACACGAGTGCTGTAGTCATCTATACCACGACCGACTGGTGGGAGATATGCACCGAGAACAGTATGGCGTTTGGCACTAACAACCCACTGTGGATATCTCGTTACAATTCTCTTATTGGTGACCTTCCTGCGGGATGGAATTACGCCACCTTTTGGCAGTACACTGATCAGGGCAAGTTTGGTGATGCTGACGTCTTCAGCGGTCAACATATCAGTTTGGAGAAGTATGTTTTTCTCTTTGAGGCTTGCATGGCACTTGGATTCACTGGTATCCGTTCCAAAACAGGTTTGCCCGCGGTAATTGAAAGTCGTTGGGGTCCAGAAGGCTATTGTTTTTGGCGCGTCGACATATTTATTTGTGCATGTGACGAGCGGACTGTGTTACGGCGCTTATATGATCTATTCCACGTTCAAGTTCTTCAACTGACATTTGGTCCGTTGAAAGTATGAAGCGTCTCGGGTGCTGAGCGCTGATTCCTGAATCGGATGGGAGAGCTTCCAGTATATAATCGACAGGCTGTACGTCAAGCCTTCAAGTTCAACCGAGCACTTGCTTGCGATTCTTACGATAGTGTATGGCCGGTGCTCGATAAATGATTTCGTGAGTGCTTGAGCGCTTGAGCTCTGATTAGCTCCTACCCCTGTTGCTGATGCTACCTGACCTTTACGTGGATAACCCTTAACCCTTATGGTCCCGAGTGCGGCTACGGGAAGTCGCGCGCTCAGATGGTCTTGTGGATCAAGGATTTCTCCGACTCTTGCAATCGAAACACGGGCCGGTAACGATATCTCACTACTATTATAGGTGGTCAAATTTCTAGTCACCCAAGTCAAATTAACATGCATCGCGGCTTGTTAGCGCTACTGTTGTGGTCTGGCGGTACGCTGACACAGTGACAAGGGCCCGAACACAGTGGCGACGGTCAGCGGTGACCTCCGGAAAAGATGACTATGCTAATTGGGGGCGTGAATGGCACGTAAGGTCACTGGCATTCGATCCAAACGGGTTTGCTCGCGGCGATCTTGTCCAGCGGGGCGAAACCCCATGTCAGACATTGGTCAGACATGTACATGCGTGCGTATTACGATACGTGTAGTTCTAAGTTGGGAAGTCCGTGTGGTAACGGCTCGGACGACCGAGCGAAGCCTGCATGGGGTTAAATAGGTGACCGCGTAATGAGTCATGAGCACGCGGGGACATCGGTTGTGTCAAATGGGTAGGTCATGCATGCGCAAGGTACGAGGGTCTAGTCATCTCGTGGTGGAGACAGGTCCCTGAAAATGGGAGGAAGCGGCCGGTGTCGTGAATGAACTGTAGCGTGTGTTTGATGCACTTCTGGTCGTTGAGGACGTGTCTGGCTTTGTTTCTAGTAGCGTCCCTTAGACGGTCTAAACGCGGGAAGCAGGTTCCGACGCTAGAGAGCGCTTACCCAAAACGTTTATTACCCTATGTTTTGTTTGTGCTTGTTGGGTCTTAGACTGGCCCCTTTCTCCGCTCCGTGACGCCACCAGCCAGTGCACTGCGATAAATGTTTGATGGCACGGAATTAAAGTTCACCGGTCACTAGCCTGCCGATCAACGAGGAGATATTGATTGTTCGCCACTCCTTTTCTTTTGGGTATAGTGAGTGTTAGGCAAGCTTATATTCCCTCATTTGTGAGGTGGACAGCCAACCAGAGTTCATCGACACCATCATGCCACAGCGTCATCAAAACGTTACGTGACAATACACCATGAGCGATGCTTTGGCTGGCGGTGAAACATGTACCAGGTGACCGCTCTGACACACCGCCTTTCTAGGCGACGCCTAGACATGAATCACTCTGGTTGACTGTGCCGCCTCACCGTCCGTCTTTGAACCTGTCCACCTCGAGCAATGTGCAGGTTCTTGAAGACAGTGAGTTGAACTCTACCCCGCAGCTTGCCTTGAAGCTGGTTTCAACCACCATCGAGCAAACACTCGACCTAAATTGCCTTGAGATCGCCAAGGCGCGTAAGTAGATGCAGTCATTCACTTGATGGTCGCGCCACACGGCCGCAATGTTGCCAAGAACTGCAACGCTCTGATGAGGGAGAAGATGCCCGCATGGTGCAATCCCGTAATGCGTATGTCATGAATACATTCCTCCCGAGGATCCTAAGGTATAAAAGACGGGTGAACTGTGCTCATTCCTCTTCATCCACAAACCACTTCACACATTCCTCCATAATGAAGTATCTCGCTTCAGTCGCTTTGGCTCTCGCCGTTGCTGGAGCAACTCCAGTCAAGCGTGACGCTCCTCAGGGTATTGATGTCTCTGCCTTTCAGACCGGCATCGACTGGAACGCTGTCAAAAACAGTGGTGTCGAATTCGTATATATCAAGGCTACCGAGGGGACATGTTCGGTTATTTAGTTTACATCTCTCGTCTATGTGCTGATTACGCTATCACATTTAGACTATACTTCGCCCGAATTCGATTCTCAGTACACCGGTGCTACGAGCGCTGGCCTCATTCGTGGATCTTACCACTTTGCACGTCCAGACACAACCTCGGGCGCTGAGCAGGCACAGTACTTTTTGAATAACGGAGGTGAGAGCATCCAACCATGATGTGTCATTGTCTAATCCTAATTCTCTGCTAGGTGGCTGGTCTGCAGATGGGATTACTCTTCCCGGCGCGCTAGACATCGAGTGTTTGTAGTTCTTATCACCGTTTCTGATGAGACCTGATCTTCAAATAGATAACCCTTACGGTTCCGACAAGTGCTATGGGGTATCAGCTGACGATATGGTTGCATGGATCACGGATTTCTCCAACACCTACAATGGTCAGACAGGCCGGTACGATATCTCATCACTATTATAAGTAATTGATCTGACTACGGGTCATTTTTTCAAGTTACCCAGGTAAATCATACCCTGAGTGATATACGTCACGGGTTATTGACACTACTCTTGTAGTCATTTACACCACAACAGACTGGTGGACCACTTGTACCGGCAACAGTCCGGCGTTTGGCGCTAATAACCCGCTGTGGATTGCTCATTTCGCTTCTTCTATTGGGGACCTTCCTGCTGGATGGGATTACACCACCTTCTGGCAGTACGCTAACTCGGGCTCGAACCCTGGCGACGCTGACATTTTCAACGGTGACTCTGCTGGTTTGGAGAAGTACGTTTTCTCTTGGAGACTCGAGTGGCGCTTGAATTCACTGACACTCGATCCAATACAGGTTTGCCCGCGGTGGTTGAACGTTGAGGTCCGGAATTGCCAACGATGTTTTTTAGCGTGTAGACGTATGTATTCGTGCATGTGACAAGCGGGGTGTGTCACCGTGTATTGACGTATGAATTTATTATGTTCTTTAAGTACGAAGTGTCAGAACCAGATTCATGATTCAGGGGCCCAACAATCTAAGCGACAGGCTGTCCGCGCACTGCTTGCGATTCTTACGATAGCGTACAGCCATTGCTTCACAGATGTGATTCCGTTCAAGATTGAAGGACTTCAGCTCTAATTGGCTGTCACATGTACACCCTGCGTATTCGCAGTGTCTGGGAGATCGAGATAACGTACAAAACATCGGGGGAAGCTGGTTGAAAAAAAAAAGTTGTCAAATCTAACCAACTGTAATTTGACTGCAGATCGTTAAAAAGTGTCGAGATGGGTATATTGCTGAAACCGATGAGAAAACGGACACCGCACCTCTTATTTCAACGCTCTTACAGTCACTGCAATCAATCCCGTTTCTGGGAGCCTTGGCAGAACTTAGTATGAAGATCAAACTGCTGCTACACAGTCTGATCATTATATGGAAGGCCTGTCAGTAATTGTTGTTTTGGAGGCAGTGAATCACCACGGGTACTTAACAACAAGTCACTGCCATCGACTTGAAAGCAAGATCAAGGCTTCTTTTGGGTATAACAAGTCACTCCCCTATTTGTGCGGCGGTGACCACCTGTCGTGCCGAATCTAAGCTGAAGGCCAGGAAAGCGACGGTCCCGCACAGCGTTAGGTCAGCCTGGCCGTTTCTGGGGCGCGATCGGATCGGTGTGGCGGTGAGGAGACCCCGGGTGCAGAACCAAGGGAGCGAGCGGCGAGCGAGCGAGTGAGGGGAAGGGGCGGGTGAAAAGAAAAGAAAAGAAAAGAAACCATGTCAGTAGTTACGAGGACGAAAAAATTCACTGACCGAGCGAGCGAACGCGGGAGAGAGAAAGAGGACGAACGGAGACGGCGTGACCGCGTCCCAGCCACACGGTGGGGATGCTGTAACGCCGTAATGGTCCCCCCCAGCCTCGATATTAGCCGAGGACTGTAGCTCGGAGGCTTTCGGACTGTGGTTTTCCGTTCCGGAGCAAGCTGAGCCCTCCAGGCGCTTCCCCCGCCAAATCCGAGCTGCCCCTCGAACCTGCTCGGAAAACTACAGTCCCGTCGCTAGCCGAGCTACAGTCTCGGCAAAGTCCCGGCTGGATCCAGGGGCACTTCACCGCTACCCCTCAGCGTTCCTCTCCCCTCTCTCCAACAGTCGCCGTCCGCTTGCCATCGCCGTCCCTACAGCGGCCTCGTTCGACCACAACGGACCTCCACTCCACTCCACTCCACACCAACTCCCCTTTCGTCTCACACCGTCTCGCTGCCCGCCCGCTTCATTCAGCTCGCCCGTCTGCCAACCGCCGCTCAAGTCCATCGATCAGTCGATTGCCGGCCGCCGTCTCTCGAACGCAATCTCAGCGTCGACCAATGGGAATCAGGGGCCTTTGGGAGGTACGCCCCAACTCCCGGCGTGGTGTTTACTGACCGTTCGCTCCGTCCTCCGTCGAAAACAGGTCATTGAGGCCGCTGCAGAGGAGGTCCAGCTCCTCTCGCTCGCGATCGGGGATCGCTATCAAGGAACGCCGCCGTACAGGCCATACACCATCGGGATCGATGCAAGGCAGGCCTGCCACATTATCCTCTGATCTCTCCTCGCAGCTGATGAATGAATCCATCCAGTGTCTGGTTCGAGCAATGCCAGCAACAGACGTGGCACCGTGCCCATCCGCAGAGCGGTCAAAATCCGGCCCTTCGAACATTCATTTTCCGCCTCGCGCGACTTGCGCGACTCCCTGTCCACCTCGTCTTTTGTTACGACGGTGCGAACCGCCCGACCGTGAAACGCAACAAGCAAGTCAGGACAAACACTGACCATTGGATGGCACGTCCCACCCAGCGCGTCCTCGACGCATTCAATATCCCGTGGCTTGTGGTGCGTCTCACCCCATCGCTTTCTGTCTTCCGACAACCCATTGAACCAACTCCCCCCACACTCGTAGGCTCCGGGAGAAGCAGAGGCGCAGCTCGCGCACATGAACAAGAATGCCATCGTTGATGCTGTCATGACAGACGACAGTGACGCGTTCGTCTTTGGCGCTCACACTGTCCTTCGAAAGTGACTCAGTCGTTTGTCTCCCATCCCACCTTGTTTGCTGACCCGCGTCTCATCTTTGCAGCTCGAGCCTGACAGACAGCGACACCATCAAGGTCTACACTACATGTGCCATCAAACGCCAGGTAACGCCCCATCTGCATGACGAAGCCTTTGCCCTCATGGCACTGTGCTGCGGGGGCGACTACGATGAGGTGCGGAGCATTGTACCACCAATCAACCATGCTGCTGATGTGGTGGACGACAGGGCCTGCAGGGGTGTGGTACTGCCACTGCACTCGGTCTTGTGCAGTGCGGTGTTGGTGACCAACTACGAGATGTGCTTGCGAGTGTGGATAGCATGCCTCCTGAGCCCAGTGCATTCAATCAGTGGCGACAGGATGTCCGCCACCACCTTGTTCATGATCCAATGCATGCAATCGGGCGACTTCGTCCCTCAGTTGCTGCTTCACTCTCGGACTCATTCCCGCTGCCTGACATTGT
>JBBPQG010000425.1:0-20484 GCA_038092395.1 Boletus variipes var. fagicola | reverse complement strand
CTCTCGGTCTGTATAGCGCATACGACGGTCCTCGGTTATATTATTGTGTCCCTATCGTTACTCTTGGAAGGGTGTACTATTGGAGTCCATTTCCCGCTGTATCGTCGGGCCCCCTCCGATGTTCATGGACCGGAGCTTCGCGGAGGTACCCTAGGCTCGTTCCAGAGACCTTTCTGGCTCGTTCGCCAATGACTCATAGTCACCCTTTTCTAGGACCCGCCACACCAAATCGTCGCACTTCTGGTATTATACGTACTGATTTCCGTTTCCTCTCTATTCCCGACTCGCGGGCTTCTGCAAGGCTTCGTGTACCTAAATAGCAAGGTTTCAGCTGCTCCGTCGACGGCGGATGCGTTGGCGATGCACGTAGAATAGGCTTTTCTTGGAAGCAGTCGTCACTGAAGCGATTGTTTTACAGTAACTCTCTGATGGGCCGGCGCGCTCCTATTACCAGACTGGACACAATGGATCTGATAGCCTCCATGGCATTTCTCGCGAGTGCAACGGGTTCCTTGACGCATTCTTTGTGGATGGCGAACAGAGTTGGGGCTCGTCAATGTATGAACACGATACTTGATCATCATTCCAGTCCTAGTGCAGTACAATAACCTCGGTTCACTTGCTGAAAACGAGGGGGCCGTGACTTCGGTCTGCCCGATTCGGTCTGCGTGTTCTTATAATACCCGCTGGTGAGTCTGTTTGATATTAGGTACCATGATGCCTTTTTCCGGTATCTTCGGGAAGCCTGCTAATGCAGTGCGATCTGACGTCGTATTCCGCGGTCCGTTTTATAGATCGTGGTCTCTGACGGGTTCCCGTCGCGACTCCTCCCATCCTATCGAGTAGGACGACCAAACCCATGGCTGATATCGAAAAGCAAACATCGTCGCCAACGCGTCATTCGAGCTTGGAGGGGACGACATGCGAGTCCTCTTCGCGGAATAGCACGCTCAAGCCCGAGACACCTTCGATACCCGCCGCAGATGACAACGCCGGCAGCAGGCTCCGAGCATGGTTGGCTGTCTTTGGGGGGTTCCTCGCCCTCTTCTGTTCCTTTGGTCAACTCACTGCTTTTGGTGCATTTCAAACGTGGTACTCGGGTCACCAGCTCGTATCCATGTCGCTGTTCAGTATATCGTGGATAGGTTCTTTGCAGCTGTGGATGTTTTTCTTCATGGTGCGTCGACTCCCTTTCCAAATAGCGCGTCAGTGACTGTTCTGTCCTAGGGTGGACCTATAGGCTGTGTTTTTGATGCTTATGGTCCTACCCCGATACTCTGTTCTGGATCACTCATTCTGGTTGCTAGTCTCGTCCTGACTAGTGTCTCCGTACAATATTATCAATATTTACTGGCACAAGGCATTGTATTTGGTATGGGCGTCGCAATGCTGTGCGTACTGTTCTCTTGCGCCCAAGTGCCAATTTGACTACGACCCAGTTTTTACCCTACAATGGCCTGCGTGGCGACGCACTTCAACGAGTACCGTGCTACTGCCATAGGCATCGTGTCCGCTGGATCTGGCTGCGGTAACGTATTCTCCGTCTTACTGCGAATCATTACTTAACTCGACTCAGGGGGGGTCGTCTATCCCATCATGCTTCGTTACCTTTTCAGTAAATTCGGTTTCGGATGGGCGGTCAGGTTCTCAGCATTGATGACCGCCATTGTGTGTGCTGTGGTTGTTTTGACTGTAAGGCTTCAGCGTCCTATCAACAAGAGGACGGGCATAGTGTTGGAGATGCAGACGATTCAGGACCGTCGCTTTCTACTTCTCGTCGTGGGCTCCTTCTTTGTTTGCCTAGGTATGCCTGCATTTTTCGACGTTTTCTCAAAATCCGCCTCTGATCCCCCTTAGGGATGTTCACTCCTTACTTTTACATTTCAGACTATGCGCAGTCTCGGCACATGTCGTCCAAGGCTGCATTCTGTGTGCTCTCCATCATGAACGCTGGTAGTGTCTTTGGTCGTATTGCACCAGCCTGGTTATCCGACAAGATAGGGCGTTTCAACCTCCTTTGTCCCTGTGCCTTCCTTTCCGGCCTCACGTGCCTCGTCTTTTGGATGTTTGGCGATGGCCCCATCTCGATCACTATCTTTGCCGCTGTGTACGGTCTCCTGTCTGGCGCGGTCATCTCGGTCGTCAACCCGTGCGTCTCGCAAATATCGCACATGCGGGAGATTGGGACGCGCATTGGCGCATTGTACACGTTCATCTCGGTGCCGTGCGTCTCCTTTACGTTTATCTAGTCTTGATTACGCATCTCACCCGAACGTTGCAGTTCGCTTTTTGGGGGTCCGATCGCGGGTGCGCTGGTGCAATGGCAGCACGGAGCGTACATCGCCAGTATCGCACTTGCGGGATCAAGCATGATACTTGGCTCGGTGTTTTATTGCATATCAAGATGGATGATCGACCGGCGGATCCTGTGTCGTGTCTAAGTCTAGACGCGCACCCCCGAACGTTCATAATATGACGGATGACAAAAAACGATGACAAGGTGGTCCCTGTTAGAGGTCTACGACGTGACGACGACAGCTATTCCCTTTTTTTCATTCCTATTTTCATGGATTGGATCACGAGCACCTATATTTGTGTAGCATCAATGTAGTCTTTATCTCAAAAAAGCACGCGTGCATGCAAATCCAAATGAACAGAGCTGAGGTGATCGATGTGTCGGACGAGTGCAGGATGGGAGAGGTCTATGAGATGTATTGCAGATAAAAGGATTAGAAGCCAACGACGAGAGCAAAGAACATAGGCTATTTCGGACTATAAAGGAGGATCACAAGGGTCGAGGAAGCTTCCAAATGTCGAGAAAATGTGATCGAAGAGATGCCATGGCTCGAAATCAATGAGCGTGTCAAAAAAACCGTGGCGAAAAAAAAGGTAGACGAGATGATATGATGGGAAGTGTTGCAAACGATTCCTTCCAAATTGATGACGTACAAAACTAAAACGTTTCTTCATCTTCCGGCTGTGCGGCGCTGTCTGGAACCTCGAAACCTTCCTGGGAGGCAATGAGCGAATGGAAGCAGTAGGGTCTCGTGGTGGGTAGTTACCTCGGTCGAATATAGAATCTGCTGAATTTGCTTTAGGGTCTCGTCATGCTGCCCAGTCCTTTCCAGAACCTCGGCTTGCTGCTGTACGAGAATTTCAATATCGCGAAGCTGCGCAAAGGCGAAACATGTGTCAGGGAAAAGGAAGCACGGCGAACGAGAGAAATCAGTGCATACTTTTGCAAAGTAAAAGTCGCGTTCCTTTTCTAATCCTTCCATGTGAGTGGACATGTCGCGAAGCTGTGTTTGGAGATTCTGCATGGCCTCGTTCGGCTGCGTCGAACCAGCGCGGTGACCGCTGATGGGAGTCTTTCCGCCAGATCTGCCTGCCGCGCCGAGACCACTGGCACTTCGAGGACCGGTGAGTGGTGCGATGGTGGCTGGTGTGTCTGTGGGAGCGCCTCGCCTCCGTCCTACTGCGTCATAGCCCTGACCGCCATAGTTTGAGTCCCAGAAACGTTTGATCCACTGCAAGAATTCGAGGTTATCTCTGTCACAGGATCAGGGTCACGCTCTGGTGAAAAAGTGGCAGAAGGACGCACTGCATTTTACATTTTACGAGCTTTTCGATGGGTACGGGCTATACACACGACCATGAGCATGTCATTGAGCGTGTGTGCGAGAGAATACACGCCTTGTCAATCTTCTTGGCCTTGAAGACGTTTTGCAAGACTTTGAAATTGGCAATGAATTCGTACTCGTGTTTTGCGTTCATCTTGACACGGGTCATTGGGATATCCCCTGGAAAAGTGGGTTATTGGGTTGATGGGATGGGGATCTATGAGGCGATCGCACCGTAGATGGAGTCAAAGATTTGGCAGTAGGCCCCGCCCGTGCCGCACTGCTCGACCCTTGTGTAGTTGAGCTGTAGTAGCTCGTTGACCCAAGTCAAGAGATCTGTGCGAGAGAGGGCGGCCATGGTTGTGGCAGACGATGAGGAGGTGATGTAGAGTCGAGGAGCGAAAAAAAAAGTCAAACAAGAGCGGTGAACTTGAAAAGGTCTTGCTTGACCCGCCACCACTAGCATTTACGGCTGAGCTGCAACTCAACACGACGCGCTCTCAGACGTCTTCCATTGTCCTCGACGTCGCCTCGCTCGTTCAACCCTGACTTAGCGTTCAATGCCACCCGCCGTGACCCTCACACCTGACGTGTGGGGCCGAATCGTCCGCTGGGCACGTCGCAGCGATCTGACAGCGCTGTGTCTCACGTGCAAGGCCATCCAGCACGAAGCAGAAGCTAAGTTGTATGAAATCATCATGGGGGGAAACATCCAGATCACATTCCGCGCCTGTCAATCCGTTATATCGCAGCCACATCTCGGCCCATACGTTCGCTCCTTTTGCTTCATCCCAGAGAGCAGGCGCGCACACCGCGAGATCCCAGAGCAGTTTTGGTCCACGTTGCAACGCGCGCTCTCCAGGATGCGCTCGCTAGAGTATCTCTTCCTCCAAGATCCGGCATTTGCCAGTAGCTGGGTCTTGAGCGACATTCCCCATATTCCGTTCCAGCTTCTCGAGGCGAGACTCCTCTTTTACTGGGACTCCCATCTGGTCAAGTTCCTGGAGAGCCAAAATAAACTCAAAAGCTTACACACCATAGACGGCCCGGCCAACGACCCCACTTTGCACCTGGAAGCGGGCAGTCTTTCTGAACTCCGAGTGTTTGACGGCCCGCTGGCAGCCGCGGAACACATCGTACGCGTTGGCTCGGCCCTCACACATCTCCAAGTCGTATTGGACAAGAATTCCGAGGCTGACGTCTTGGCATTCATTCCGAAACTTTTTCGTCTCGCTTCTTCTCTTCGGGCCCTGAGCATACTCCACCTACCAGAAGGTCTCGCTATCGATGCATTCCGATCAATTACAAAAGCGTGTCCCCAACTCCGTCATATTGGAACGATTCCACTGCCTTTGCCTCGCAACGTAAGCCGCCCCCCCTTTTTGATTGGTCGTCTAACACCGTTATCTGACCGGTTCCCTAGTCATATCGCTTCCATGGCATGCTGATGGCTATGCCCCAGCTCCGAGTATTGGAAGTCGATGTCACTTCGTGGACTCCTCCAACAACAGCAACTGGCCAGCGTGCAATCGCCGCAGAAATACGCATATACGCTCCTTTGATTGAGTACATCTGCTTTTGGGCAGGTGCCACTCGGACACTGTGGGCCGTCGACGGAAATGACTGGAGCTGTCACTCTGAGAGTGGGCAACACTCGCAGTTTGACGCGCTCTGGAAAACTAGCTGCTGATGATGATTGGTCAAAGGGCGACGCGAGCTGCAGCTTTTTACGTGGCACGCGGAAACGGTGCCATTCGAGGTGCGCATACTGTGCCTTTGTACGTTTGTGTGCTCCATCGCTTTACATGCTTGTCGCAGATCTGACATGAATTGGTGATGATTGGACACTCGACTGTATCGTAGATATTCCACGGTATTCGATTCATTATGTATGAAAACGGAGCTCCCAGAGTGGGACATCATCATCCCTGCACAGGACTGGCGCTCGCCTCGTGGGATGTCGCATTCCAAGGGCTGACTATAAAACATGCGGGTGCTGCGCTGCAAAAAACGTGTTGGATCCCAAAATAGGGCGGGGACAAGCCGTGAATGGAGAATCAAGGCAAGCTGATGACACTGCCTTCTTCCCCGTACCCCTTGATTGGTTGCGCTGATAAACCACGGGGGGAGTCATCGTGCTATAGATTCCCGTTCATCTTGCGTCAACTTGCACCACGCCCTCGGTAATATCCGCTAAAGCCAAATCGTCATCGTCCCTGTCCCAAGGTAGCGCCGCTTGTTTTGCCATGATTTAAGGCCCGGTCCCAAACCGAACAAACTTCCCTCCAACAAAGGTCGTCCCCCTATGCAGTATCAACGAACGTTCTCCTCCTCCTCGATGGCGCCCTCTGAAAGGTCGATTTCCTCTGGCTCCTCCAACGCTTCCCCGCCACAAAACCTTGTTGCGCTCCCTTCCATGACGCACTCGCTTGCCGCACTTCCAACCATGTCCTCGCTACCTCATGACATGATGCACTACAACGCCGCCGCGCACAGTAGAGCGAGGGTAGGTCTCATCTTTTGTGCGCACGCGTTCGCGCACTGACATCGCCTTGTAGATGGAGCACGCTCTCCAAAAACAAAGACAACAGGGACCTGCACACGCTGCACTCAGTGTGAGTCTCACCTTTGTGCTTGTGGTGCACCTTGTGCTCAACATCCTCTCATCATCAAAAGGCATATGATGTGCGACGCTCACCCAGTCCAGCACTGGCCGAGGACGCCCAGATCACCGTTCGAAGACAGCAAAACGCAAAACAAAGCAATGTATGTGATGCATCGTTTTTGCGTCGCCTTACGTGCGAGATCTGATGATGATCCACATCGCCGTCGTTTTAGTCACGCGACCGCAGATGACCGCACCCTCGTTACCACATTTTGCGCTGAGCGCAATTCATCGGTTGTGGACGACGTGTGTCACATAGTGTCTACTCTATCTCGGCAGGGTTAATTTGGGATATTTCATTTGGGACTAAGTTATACCACTTACTGCGCTCCTCCTTTCTTTGTCTCTCTTGCATCAAAGTACCAGCTTATGCCATGGTTCATGCCACCTTTTTTTAAATTTCGCTAGATGACGAGATTCGTTTTATCCATCTGTATCGATCACATCCAGTTTCATCTTAGAATGACACACGCAGCCTGTTCTTTTAGACGTTCCATGAATGTCGTGTTCGAGACCGCGAGACGAAATGAAAGCCACTGATACCTGATATGTGCAGATCGCGATAGCCATGTTCTCTCTGACATGTCCGGCTGGATTGTGCACAAAGAAAGCAGCCAGCAGATCGCTGTCACTCGATCTCAGCGAAACCCCAAGTTTCTGATCAACGTCAACCTATCAAAGGGCTGAGGCAGCCACGTTGCGGAAGGAACATGATACTTGACACGATCTTATTGGAGCAAGATTCCACGAGGAGTGGAGCGATATCTCGACTATGGTGAATGGCTGGGATGACGACAACATACCGCCATGTCCCACAAAAAAAACATGCATGGAGACACAATGGGGAGGAACCGAATGCAGGTGGGGTAAATCTCCGAGACTCCCTATTCCATGCATGGTGGAAAGCGCAGCAGATCAAAGGGCGTAGCGCAACATGAGAGATGCAGTCCCGTTGTGTGTATGTGCGTGTGATACGCAGGGACCTACATGCTACACACGCGCATATGGAGCAGGAGTGGCCAAGTAAAATTGCAAAATCGCACGCTGTAAAGGGAAGAGAAGACGGGTAGGCAGGGTCCCTCAAGTTATGAGCACATGTGAAGAATGAGGATTGCCTTTTCACTTCGGAAGGAACTTGGAGAGAAGTTTGTCGTTTGAGGGAGGAGAAGGGAAGCACGGTGACTCCCGTCGACGCGTGGGTGGGACAAGCACGGCAACAGGATACAGCATTTCGGTCCGGTGCGCGAAAGGATCCTGTGAAGTATTCCATGCATTTTGATTGATTTGATTGGCTGTGCGGCGAGACCCAGGGAAATGGGTATGCCTGGAAGCAGGGGAAATGAGTCACATAGTCGAGATGACTCCTCGGATCGAGTGAGCGCGAAGAGGAATTAGCCGAGCCGTCTCGTTGTCGCTTTTGAGAGGAATGGAGAAGATCGCGTGTAATGGCTTGACCATGAGACGTCAGTCCTGAAAGAGCGCGATGGCCTCATTTAGAGATGAGTCTCGCTCTAGCGCACTTCCCATGGTCAGGGACCGTCCTGAGGTGGACGGGCGCAAGTCGGTCTACGGCCTGCGGGGTTAAAGGGGGAAATCGATTCGTAGGTGAGAATTTTAACCCACAGATTATCGGTGTGGCGTTCCGTCCATGGCCTCTAATGGTGAAAACAATCCGAGTCTTATATGATCAAAGTTCCGTGGATGATCGGGGAAAAATGTGATATTGTTGCTACTGTTAGGTTACTGACTGAGCTCGCCGGCGAGTCAAGGAATAGCCGAGTGCTACAATGGCTTGACTCGTCCAAGTCGGCCATCGTAGCCAAGACTACTCACCGGACGCCAAAAATAAGCCTGCTTGGCATGCCTCACGACCGACCCCAACCGATTTTGGTCATGCTTGCTACAATGTTGTTGCCTTGGCCACCAACTCGAGTCTGGAATGAAAACGGCAACCCGTTGAGACCAGGACGCGTACTAGCATTCTAGGACTGGTGCTTGTACTCGCAGGTGGTTAGTGTCAAGGCAAGCCTTTGTTTGGCAACGGCTTTGGAAACAAACAAACACCTGCCGGATTCGGACGGGTCCAATCTGCTTCTCCAACTATGCCCAGTCTCAGCAAAGCTCAGTTGTAGCCCTATCAGTGCACTCCGCAAACGTTCTCGGAAGGCCTGATTGTCTGTCTCTGACTTGCGGCTCCTCTTCTGCTCAATAACGGTTGGCCATGCTTGTGCCATTAACGCTTCCGACTTGTCTGCGCCTCTCAGCTCCACAGGGTATCCAGACGAATACGATAGAGAAGAGTTTCGTCGACGAACCATGTTCCAAAATCATTGCGTGGCGCTCGCACAAATCCTCGAATTCTCTCGGAGTTGCGGTCGGAGCAAAGTTTGGTTCAGTGTATCTATTCGGAACCCCTCTACCTGGTGAGCACATCTCGAAAAATAGCCCTCCATCCCTGTCTCGTACACGCCTTCCCACACCAATCTCGACCGCCCCTTCCGCTCTTCGTGCCTCCTCTCCACCTTCCTCCCCAAAGCCATCCCGTCGACACTCAGCGTCTCCTTCATCTCTGTCCTTGAATCAAGCCCTCATCAAGCCCTCTGCTCGCTCTCGTGTAGTTTCCGGAGTATTTCGCGAACAAATACAGGCGTCCAAGAGTTTCGTTGACTTTGAGGACGAGCCTGCGCGACTCAAAGATCTACTCAAAAGTTGCAAATCAACACGCGAGCGGAGCATCGCGGACACGCTGCTACCCACTCTCGCTCTCGAAAAAGGAATTGTCATCGAGCGAGCGTCATCACTTCCTCCTCGTTCTTCTGGCTCTCCCCTCTCGCCGGTCAGTCCCGGATCAAGCAAGGGACGCGAAGGCCCAAAATCTCTTCTGTCCGCAACAAGCTCGCCGGTGTTTGCTCCTAGGTCGCTCTCTGTTTCCCCTTCGCCACCCCCTTTTCCTATCCCGGATGACAAGACCGAAGGAGGGTCCATTGCATTAACAGCTCACATATTACCGCCTCGTTGCGGTGTAGCCCACGGAGTTGCAGATCTTATCATTCCAGAAGGGTCGGATTTACTGGTGTCGCTGCAGGAATCAGGGTAAGCTTACGTGGCTGTGTGATGAAAAGTTGTTCATGTATATTTTAGTGATGTGTCCGTATTCAACACCCACGACGGTACCTGCATTGCAACTGAATGCTGTCACAAAGCTGCCCAGTCACAAAATGACACGTCATGTTGGGTGCAGCTAAAATCAATTCAGATCGAGGAGGTAAGCGTTTAGTACGCTTTCTTTGCATGCCTTTCTCAGCTGTTTTCTACAGAAAGTTCATCTTGTCCTGGCTTCTGCCACATATCGACCTCCCTATTCGGAGATTTTTGGCCTTCCTGATCCACTCGACGAGATTGCGGGAAAACGTGCACGTTATTCATTGTTTGAACTCCACGTCGGGGACCCTTGCAGCATCCACCCTACGTGGCTTGAACCACTGGGTGAATGGCAGGTCGATGGTTTCGCTGAGGTTTCCGATATAGTCCGCAACGAAGCAGACGGTACGTCTTTCTGCCGTTTGTCAACTGTCTCTCCCATTCTCCTCACAGGTTCGTTATCCTTTATATACATCAACAGCGAGTACCATGTGATCTTCAGGTCGCTGTCTGTCATTACTCGCTTTGAGGTTCGCGTGCGCACACGCTCCGTTGCGTCTTCATCCGCGAACTCGGTTGATGAACCCAGGACCTTGGCGATACCCAGTCCACTCAGATCTCTTGGTAGCACAAGCTCTGAGAATGTCGCCTCCAGAGATGGGGATCGTGTAGCCGCTCCCAACACAGATTTTTCGCGTCTTTGGTTCGGTCAAGATCGGGACGTTGGGGCAGCTGTGTTTTCGTCCGCACCTCGTAGTTTAAGAGGGCTTTGTAGTCGATATATCGTTGCAAGAGATGCAGTGCTGGGTCTTGCCTGGACAGATTCGGAGGTTCTGGTGTGTTCCGGAACGTATATCGTGATGGCTCTCAACTGACTTCTTTGCGGTAGATCTTTCAGTTTCAAACTGGTGGAAAGGCACTTGATCAGTCCTTCACGCAAGTTCAGCCGGATGGTGTTGGCAAGATCTTGAACATACAATTCGTCGACAGCCAGTCCTTTGTGGTCTTGGGGGTTAGTTTCGCCGTCGTGCTGTAACATTTTCCATGCTTAATCATTGTAACAGAGCGTCGCTCGGTGGTACAAGTTAGTCCCGGTGGATGCCAATGGAGATCCGAGTGACTCGGAAAACGCCAGGTTGCAGTAGGTCCTTTTATTACTATCCCGTTTCCAAACGAACTTTCAAGATCCCTTTGCGATATCCAGACCAATACCCACCCAGAAGATCTCCCTTGGGATACCTAGCGCGGCATCTCTCATCAACACCACGAATGGGGTTGTTACACTCCGTCATACCTCCAAGGGTTTCGAGGAGGTATCTCTGTTTTCACCTATAGAATCGCAAGATCGGTATCGTAGACTATGGCGTTCGCAAATAGCGACCACTCCTCGTGAGGAGGGCGTTACTACTTTGACTGCAGTCCTTCCCCTGGAATTCAACTCGCTTATATTTGGTTATAGTGGGTCTTGGGATCCTTCTCGGTCAGCCTTGTCTAATGCTTGTCCTCGAAGGTGATGGTCGCCTTCGTCGCACCTCCTTTTCAGCCATCACCTCCCCAAAGTTGTCCCTAGAGTTACCTTCCCCATCCCCCTCTCAACCAGTCGAGGTTCTATCGTTTCAACATGTTTCCGACGTTCCCATTCCTGCATCTATCTATTCGCTTCACCTCATTCGCAATGAACGAACAGGGGATCGCTTCATCATTGGAGGATCAGACGATGGTGGTATCGCTGTGTGGTCACTATAGTACGAAGAAACCTGTCTTCGACGCTGGAGGACTCATTCATGTCTCATCAGTGATCTTAAACTCTGCGCAAGTTTCGTCCAGTTTATAGCCCCGTTGCTGTACGTCGTTCAAGTGCGACAGCAAGAAGAACATGCGGGTCCACTACGTGGATGTGCATTATGCATATCCATGGATGGCACGATCGCGGTCGTTGCCGTGGATGGATTTGAGTTGTATGTCTTGTCTTGATTGTCATCTCCTCCGACTGGATGACCCTCTTTGCTCTAGGTTGTATGTTTTGCCAGGTGCATCCTCGCCTCTGTCAAGCATCCATTATGGTGGTGGAGAGGAACATGATTTGCTCATGATGCTCTACATCGACGGCTCTGCAAGACTGTGGGACATCAAGATGGGCGAGTTCCGTCGAGCGATGGACGCTGAAAAGGCCAGGGACGTCCTCAGTACCTCGGGGTGGTTGGAGCTGTGAGTCCGCCATCGATCATCGCTACGAATGGATCAAATGCTCAAATATTTCCCGCAGACCAATTGACGGCAGAGATACGCACGTCAATCCTTCAGTATCAACCCTTGCCAACGCGTCTGCCATTATGGACCCGAGTAAGTCGATGCTGTCAAATCGAGCGCGACCGTATCTCATCCTTGTTCACAAGTGTGCACATTCACAATTGCATTGGAACGCTTCATGAAGGTGACTGCAGTGGATGCGAAAGCGTCTGGAAACACGCGTCTCTCGTCTGTGACCCACTCTACGCCATTGACGCACCTCCGCACTCTGTTGTCTATCATGTTGACCCCTGGGCTCTGTCCGGATATCGATGAAGTGTGCGAACTCAAGTTGGGTATCTCTTTCAGCTCAGGCGGCGTCGGACATGTCTCGTAAGTCTCATTCTTCTGCACTGTGTACATGTGTTGAGACCCCCGAAGCAGTCAAGCGACGACCTTATACAACTATCAGAACGTCAGGAATGCGTGGTGCATATCAAGCGTCGTCTCTGCATCGCGCGTCATCGCCATTATTGCGATCCTCAAGACAATGTCGATTTACGAGGGTATGTTAGTGTCTGCAACGCGACGCGTCGCCGCTGAACAGAGTCGATAGATATCAGCGACGGCTGTCAAACCGTGATGACATTTTATGCCACCTCGCTTCAGACTGTCGTCGGACCTCATTTCAAAGCGCCCGACGTCGTTTACTTGGCTCGACAATGGCTGGATATGACAAGTATGTCTTTGGTGTTTCTCGTCACAGTATACTGATGTTCGAGTGCAGACGAGTTGCGTGACGCGGCAAGGATTCTGTTTGATGCGGGCGTGGTCAAGCTTTCTGACGAGGAAAGCGCTGCGCTGGTGGACGCTTGGCAGCATCATCGTCAGTGACGCATCATGCCTCGGTTCTCCCACGTTTGCCGTACTGACTTGATCCTCTAGTACCATGTCTTCAACCTTCTGCCGATCAAGACTCGAAGCAGTCGGGACTGGCGCTCTTTCTTTGCGGTTACATGGCCATCGAGAAATACAGTCTCCTCTCGACAAGGTACGTCGCCCACCCGCCTCCCTCATTCGATGCATTGACCCCCACCCAGTGCCCTCGTCGACATTTCCAAGTCGATTTCGCTGTACCTGCAAGACGATACCTCGACCCACCGCGCACTCGCCATCGACCTCTGTGCCAAAGGCTTTCACATCTGGCAACACTACGTGGACAGCGTGGCCGTCTTGCGCGCACTCTTCGCGCTGGCGACCAACATGCGTAAAGAGCAAATTTCCGTCCAAAACGTTGGTCCACAGGCGCGCTCAGCAGTATTGCAGATCGCGATGCAACATACAGGGCTGTTCATGACAGTGTTGACATTGGACATTTTGAATCCGAGATCGGTGGCGGAGAGGAAGAGCGTGATGCAGTTGGTGGCGTTTTTGATACGCAAGGTGAGTTGCGTCGGACTCGTGTGCCTACTCTTGTGTGCGAGGGCGCGGCTTGCTGACGAGGTGCGATAGCGACCGTTGATATTGTATCCCCACTTACCGCGATTGATGGAAGCGGTGGTCAAGTCTCTCGACCCCAACTCGACCGCGAGTCGGGACGCCGTGCTCGATACGGCGACTGAAATCATTGGACACGTTGTCAGAACGTACGTTCTTTCCCTTATCCCTTGTTCTTTGCGCACAAACTGACCTACCCTTTTGACAGCTTCCCGACCGTCGACTTTCACGACCCAACCCAACGTCTTGCCGTCGGTACCGCAGAAGGCGCCTTCATCATGTACGACCTCAAATCCGCCACGCAGCTCTACGTTCTCGATGGACACACCCACCGTCCGACCGCGTGTGCCTTTTCGCCCGATGGCCGACGGCTGGTGACGGTGTCGCTCGAGGAGGGCGTAGTTCGGGTGTGGAAAGTCGGTGCGAGCTTGGCGAGCGCGTTGTTGCACCCCGGCCGGCCGCCGAGACAGGGCGAGATGGGGTCGAGACCATACAAGACGTTTCCGTTCAACGTTGGGGACGAGGGTGAGTATGGATGTTGTCGTCTGCTGGTCTTGGGCCCTCTTTTTTCTTACACGTTGTCTTTTTTTGTTGTAGCCAACATGACGATCGCGGGGACGCTCGAGTGGGTGCGGTTTGAGTGGTTGTCGGATCGAAGCGTACGGTTGCGGATACGCGAAAGCACGCTGACTTTTAGCGCGTGATCGTTATACGTTACGAATCTCGTGTATGTCGTTTCCTGGAATATGGGTTCGTTGGAAATCCATGTACGTGACAAAATGCATATTAATAGTCGTCATAGGCATGAGGAATACTGGTCAATAGAAGTGCAGAGGAAAGAATGGACAAAGCGATCATGGGTCGGACTTCCGAAGTTCGGGGCTGGTCACCGCCACTCTTCGCCATTCGTTCCCCCATAGTCACCCTCTTGCTTTGTGACTACGCTACCTGCAATATTATTATCTCTCTCTTCGTCCCGCATCCTAAAGCCCAGTCCAAAGTCTGGACATCTTTGTGGTTCGTTTCGCCTGAAAGCGGCCTATGATCTCATGCTCGGTCGTAGCAACGCACTTGTATTGGCTCTAGACGGTCGTCATCATCATCATCATTGGCGTTGCCAGAGTCTGCATTGGTAGCCTCCGACCGCATCGGATCCAGTCTTGATTGATGATCACCACCAAGCACTATCCGAGGAGGCTCCAATGACGTCACGTGGAAGTGGACTTTTGATAGCTCCGCATATTCTTGCTTATTGGACAGGTCTAGCAAGAGCTAGTACAGATCCATCCCCAAGATGGTGACCTGTCTCTCGTTCCTTAACAACCAAGCTTGTCCTTCCACTGTTCAATTTGGGTGGTGATTGTGGTGGTGAGTCGTAGCGGTGATCACGGCTCCGAGCATCTGATTTGCTGTGCAGTGATGCGGCGGGTCCTGCATGGCTGGTGGCGAGCTGGGTCTTGAGCACGGCGGCGTTTTCCGAAGCTAAATCGGACACCCATAGTACAAGCCCCCTGATGCCCACCTCCTTGTAATACTCCATCGCAAACTCGGCATTCAGCAGTCCCTTTTTCGCCGCCTTCTCGGCAAACCTAGTCGATCCTCGGACCACTGGGCAGAATACTTCAGGTCGACAGTGAAACATCATCTTATCACCGCAGCTGACGCCCATCGTTGGAATGTCACTCTGATCATCAAAGTGGAATCAATGAAAAGAAATGCAGTGTATGCGCTGAGAATCATCATGGCTCATCACAACAAATAGTTATTGATTCCCACATGCACATGAACAGATATATAGTGCGGACTGGCTGGCTCCATTCTCGACATCGTTTTTGGTCCCCTGCAGTGGAGCTGAATCATGTCAGCCAATCCAATTGTCCCACTAGTAGGATCGATATATGGTTCGATCTACTTCGCTATCGTCATATCGACCTCATTTTACGGTGTCGCATGCATGCAAACGTGAGTAGCGCCATTTTGATGTATAACGCAGTGATAGATCAAAACATGTACTTACTGATCATACAGATTCTTCTATTATGTCCAGTCAGGACCCGTGACGTTCCTTCTGCGCTTTCATCAGCTTACCATGACTTTGCTCTAGCTACGAGAATGATCCTTTGCGCACGAAGATTCTTGTAGGTCAACTTGCGAGAATGCCTAGAATGATAGTTGACACTGTCCTTCCCAGGTGGCAGTTCTATGGTAAAGCCTCGTCTTGGTTCTGTTCGCAACATAGCTGATGATTTGTTAATGACAGGGCACTCAACACAATCCACGAAGCTCTCTGTGTTGCTGGAGGTTCGTTTCTTGATATAAACATACCTTGAACGTCTAGTTCATGTCGTGCTTCATATAGCTTACAAATACATTATGGGTGGCATTGTCAGCCCATACTCATTTGTGGTCGCGAATCCGTGAGTTATTGCCTTTAGAACTCCAGTTTCTGCGTATTGATATTCTCCGCAGCGAACTCGTCGTAAGTTCTGCACTTTGCGTCCTTAGAGGGTCCGCTAACACGTTATAGTTAATGAACCTCTTGACGGTACTAGTACCTATTTGTTTTTTGCCCCCTGAAAGAGTGCTGATATCTTCAGGCCCTGGTTGCGGTACCAACACAAGGTTTTCTTGTTTATCGAATCTACATATGTGTGTTTCAATATCCGAGTCATTTCTTTATTTACTCACAGTAGCTCAGTTAGTGGGAAGAACATTATTTTGCCTCTTATATGGGTGAGGAGTGTGCATTTAAGCAGAAGTTTGAGTCTCGCTCAGCCTCATAATGTAGATTGTTCTCGCACCGGTCGAGCTAGGTGAGACTCTATAAACATTGTGGTACTCAATTCTGACAGGGTTTTCTAAACTTGAATATCAGTGTGTTGCACTAGTATGTTATCGATGATCGTATCCACGTCATTGGATGTTGATGATAACACAATCAGTTTATGTCGCAAAATCGCTGTACACCACGAATAGGTTAGTATCTCTCTTCCTTGGACTTCAACTTGCTTATGCATGTTTCCCGGTCGTTTCCAGCATAGTAAAAGTTGTTACTATCAGCACTATCAATAGTGGTTCATTCGTGGTAGGCGCATCCTTTGGTTCACATCCAAACAGCGACCTCAGTATCTGGTTCAGACCCAAGCGTCCTTGGCACTCTCTTTCGCTGCAGCAGCAGATGTGCTAATCGCCATTTCCATGACTTTCCTACTCGTTCGCCAGCGGACCGTAACCAAATTCGCAAGGTAAGCGCGCGAAGCTATTTGTCTTATCCCCGACCTGGGAGTGCATCTAATCATGAATCTTTTTCTGCAAGTACGGCGCACATTTTACAACGCCTCATCGTGTTTTCGGTGAATACGGGCACCTGGACGGCCATATTCGCTCTCTTGACCATCATCTTGGTTCGTGTCGCTCGTCGCTCAGCATGCGTGTGTGTCATACCTCCTGATCTAAACACAATAGTTAAACGTCTTCCCGAACAATTGGATCTGCACGGTGACCATGATTCCGCTTTGCGCGGTTTACTGTAATACTCTTCTTGCCAACTTGAATGCGAGGGCGTATGTTATGGGTACGGAGACGACGTACAACGTTGATTTGGATTTGTTCTCGGGTCCAGGTTCGCGGTCACCCGATACAACCCAGGGTGACGAACAGCACGGAAAGGCGGAGATTGTCTTTGCTGCGCGTCCGGTAGGTCTTTGTCAGTTCGAGTCCATTTAGCTGCGGTGGGCTCATCCGATGATGATGATCACGGTATGTAGGCACTTTCAAGGACTACGGAGGTGGCGACGTTCTCGGACGCGAACCGGTCCACCCCACAGATGAACGTGTGAATTGCGAGTTTTGGACCAGAAGAAAAACTGTACTCTGCCTCTTCTACTAGCCGCTCCTCCCGATCATGTCCTTGCGCGTTTTCATTTATGCATGGGCACCGTTCCGATATTCATATCATTATACACTGGCATTCGATGTTGTACTTCGAACTCGATTATCCAGGGATGCTCTTGCTATGGATCAACGTAGTCAACCTGTAGTCTACATAGCACGCTGTAGCACTGTACATGTACTGTGCTTGGTAGTAACGACCAACGCAACGTGTCCGAGTCAATCCGAGTCGTGGCGATGTAGACAGGTTGTTTCGAGTTGGCCACAAAACACGATATTCGGCTTGATATTTTCCACTGGTTTTACAGCATATTGTGGGGACCATACAGTAAGCGCAGATGAGTGTACGAAGCTCGGGGGGTATCTCCTTTCGTTGAGGCTGATTGTGTGAGACAGGGTCCATTCCAACCTGATTGCATGCCAGAGCATCTCTGAAAGGCTGGGAGAAGAGTGAACGAAGAAATGACGCGGTTGAGTCAGGTGACAACGTCAGTCTCTTCGGAGCCGGGAATAGGATGAGGTTGTCCGAACACCCGAGGTGTCGTTTGCTGCAACTGCAGTACCTCTAGGTAGATGATGTCTATGTACTACGTTAGGTTAGGTTTGACATGAACCATAATTGTAATAGGAATAAAAAATGCAAGACGATAGCGTAAAGAACAAGAACGAAAGCAAAAAACACTGACAAAGCAGAGAAAGACAGCAAGCACAAAACGACGATCGAAAATTCAAAATCACAAAAACAAGGAAACGAACGAGGGCTCGGCGACGAACGCGCACCACATCCGAATCAAACAATCTCCAACACCTTTACCCGGATGTCTTTGGGATTCGTCTGGTACGGGACGCCTGATTGAATGATGATCTCGTTCTCGGTAGCAACGCGCTTGTACTGGTTCTTCGGCTGCCGCTCGAGCAAGAGTGCATTGAATGGACGCCCGAGGTGAGAAAACAGCCGCAGCGCCTGGGTGTGGCGGTCCACTCGCGCTGAAGGGGCGTGTAAGGGGGAAGCGGGAGCGGAAGCATCCGAGTCGTCATCATTATCGGTGTCACCAGTGTCTGCGTTGGGTTTGGGAGCCTCCGATGAGCCTGGATCAGAATCACCCTCGAATTCGTCATCTGACACGGGCTCGTCATGATCATCGCTGAGATCATGGAGCCAAGGATGTACAAATACGAGTTTGCGTGGCTTCGTTAGCGTGAGCACGTCCGCGGTCCTAAACTCCACCTTGCCAAGTAGTGAGACGTTTGCATGATAACGGATTCCCTGACTACCGCGAGCCTCCAGAATTCCAATCCCGGTAACGACGAACATGATACAAGGGAGGCGCAGACAACGGTTTGAGAAGGTTGCTCGAGGGAGGCGGACGACTTGTTTGTAGAACTTCGAGACATCTTCCGGCATCAACTGAGTCCGTAGCTGTTCCACACATGTATCGAGTTCATAATCGTCCATGGGCGGAGGGCTGTATGGTGTCTGGTTGTAGACAGCGAGAGAGTCGGGAAGGGCAGTGTTATATGGCAAAGAGTTCCCAGTCCATGCGATGATAGTTACATCTCCCGTCCGAGCGACGACGCTCTCCAACAACTGACCAAGTGCTATTTTCCCCAACCCGTAGCGAGGGATGATGTCGCTCGAGAACATTCCTATCAAGGAGTATGCGACATCTTCCTCCACTGATGCGTTACGTGTTGATGCCAAGCGGAGCTTCTCTCGCACTCCCAGATACTCTGGCCGGAAGCTGGTGATAGTCCATGGGACGACTCCCATGGCATCTGCTAGTTCTCCTTTGATGGCAGGGGATTCCTTGTGGTTGGCGTGAGTGTCATTCAGGTATAGTTTCCAATCACGACAATAGAACCGGATAACCTTGGATGCAAGAAGCTCCTGTAAAGTCCATGCACGAGTCATCCATCGACTCTTCGTGAGATCACCGAGCTTTGAAGAAGATAGGACATCTGCGAGGTAGACAAGGGTTTCCGCCGCTTCCTCATACCATGTGTACATGGAAGTGAGGGATTGGCTTAAGATGGCGCTTGTGCTCTTATCAATGCAACATGTGTCCGACCAAGCCCATCTGTGGCCGTCTTCGCGAGCCGTTGTGCAGAACTGGCGGAGCTTCTCGTTCAGTGGTGATTGATCTAGACGACACACCGAATTAACCAGGTTGACGTCTTGGAACGTTGGTTCTTTCCCCTCCCATGTGTGGGAAAACATGATCCATTTGAAGTATTTCGCGACAGATTGACGGATTCGCGCGCGATCTAGTTTCATGATTGCGGTATCGCAGACGAGCTTCTTAAAGGTTGTTTCCGATTTAAACATCTGTGTCCGCTCTTGTGCATCACATAGTCGGCCAGTCGTCAGATCAATGAGGACAAGCGGACAGAAGCTGAAGATCTCGCGAATAGCGGTATCTATGGCGTGAATTATTTTGGGCGGAGTGGGATATTCTTCTCGTAGTCCTGTGAAAAATATCGACTCAGATGCATGGTTTCAGGATAGAGTCGGAAATACGTACGGCGTATTTCTTCATCCGGGGACTTCTCCATGATTGAAAACATGCGGAGAAGGGCATTGTTCGCTTCATCATAATGCTCCGCGCCGTAAAGCGCTATATGCTTCTTTTCGTATCCCAGATGCGACAACGGGTCCAGTTTAATCGCCTGCATATGGAGGTAGAGGGAGGATAAGTGAGTAAGCTACAGTAAAGTACGACACAATGCACTCACTTCATCCGCATCCGTCAGCGCATCTTCCCACAATCCTTTCAAAGCTCGCGCTTCGCTACGTTTCAATAGGATATCTCTTGGGCTTGAAGGACTGAGAGACAATGCAGTAGAGTAGCGTGCAATTGCTTCTTCGTATTTCTCCGAGCTGAGCGCCTTGTCGCCGTATGCTTCGAGCATGTCAATACAGTTTTTCTTGAGAGCTGAAAGTACACGTTATTTACATCCGGGTGATTCGCGTGTCGGTACTTACTTGTAACCCACTCTGGTTGTACGTTACTCGTATGCGCATCCCCGCTGAATGTATCGAGGATCTTCAGAAGTGCCACCGCAGCCTCCTCCGCACGACCTGCAGCGCGGAGAGCTTCACAATGATATCGCTGCATCGTAATCTGAAACCCGTCGAAGGCCCATCCAAATATCTGACCACCACCACAAGTCAGTATACATCACAAGGGTGGCCGAAAGTAGCGTACGGTTGTTATAGTCTCCAGGTGACAGCTGGTACAGCATGACGCAAGACTCCGACCTCGTTCAAGTGACTGTACTGCTCCTTCATAATTACCTTGCATCTGATACATTTTTCCAACAACCTGGGGGGAGATTATCATATGTCTACAGTTGAATCTCGCATGAAATACCTGGGTGCAACAATAAACTATTTCATCATCTTTCGAAATGGCAATCAAGTCGTGTACGCGTGAGATTGCG
>JBBPQG010000424.1:0-20502 GCA_038092395.1 Boletus variipes var. fagicola | reverse complement strand
CCACCAAGGAGAGAACTGGTATCTATACCGCGGGTGGAAGAAACCACGGCCATTGAAATCTTTCAACAAACTCGTCATTGAGAGCATTGCGTGGAATAAAGCAGCACTGCTTTCATCATCTCACTCCTTATCGACCAAGGAGTTCTTGTTTGGAACCCGTAGCGGTAATATTTTCGAAGCAGTTTTAGATGCAGGAGAAGATCTTTTCAAGTCGCAAGAGCGTTATTTGCAGTTGCTCTTCTCACTACCCGAGAAAGCTCCAGTCACCGGCGTCAAGTTTGAACTGTTTCCTCCAGCTGATCAAAAACATGCACTAGTCATCGTGACCACACCCTCGCGCATCTATCAATTCAATGGCACACCAGACCGACGCTCAGATGACGGAGGTCGCCTCTTTTCCTCCTTATTCGCTGCTTACCGTGAAACAGCGCCGAGTGAGTCTCCAAATTATTTCGTAATGTTCTAGACTGAGACGACGAAGAGATATCCGAACTACCCGGAGACTTGCAATATTCGGAACTGCACTTCTTTACGCCGAATTCAGACCAGGCTCTCTCGTTGCCCAAGACTCTCGCTTGGATGACAGGTTAGTGTTCCCAGCGGCGAATAACATCTTGTTCGTGATTCTGTTTGGTTTAGCACCGGGGATTTATCATGGGACTCTTAACTTTGTCCCGAATTATGACGACCATATCGATTCGACGCAACTCCTTCCCTACCCGTCACTGTCGTCTCCCGAGCCTCTCGCCCTACGACCGCATCCCGAAGTCCCCACTTCGATTTTACTCACCGAGTTTCACTTCATCCTGCTTTACAGGGACCGTATCGTTGGAATATGCATTTTGAATGGTAAACAGACCTATGAAGACGTCATCCCGCTGGTGAGCCGGCCATGTACAATTGAAGTATGCATCTCAAGGTGTTACACAGAGACCAAACGAGACAGTCAAAGGGTTGGCCGCAGATCCTGTTCGCAAGACATACTGGGTTTATACTGACCAGTCCATCTTTGAACTGGTGGTCGCGAACGAGAGCCGCGATGTATGGCAAATATATCTTACGCAACGGGATTTTGACATCGCACTGCGGTATGCCAAGGTTGGTTTCACTGCCGGGGATGTAGGAACGACAATAACTACCCTCCATCAGACCGCCGCCCAACGCGATAAAGTTCTTTCTGCCCAAGCGCATGCTTTCTTCGAAGAAAAACGATATTTCCAGGCGGCTCAGTGCTACACACAGTGCTCAGTCTCTTTTGAAGAGGTGACGCTCAAGTTTCTGGACATTGGGGAGCGAGATGCACTTCGGTCATATCTGATCAGCCGATTGGAACGGACCCGCAAAACTGTTAAGTTGAGACATTTTGAACACCTTGCACTTTGTTGAGATGTATTTCTTTAGGACTTAACGGCACGGATGATGCTGGCAACTTGGCTTGTTGAGTTCTATCTTAGCAAATGTGACGAACTGGATGATCTCTGTGCATCCGAAGCTGCAACAAGTGATGCAGAGAACATGCAGGCAGAGCGTACCATCCTTGAAGAGGATCTCTGTCACTTTTTCGAGACTTACAAGGTGGGTAGTCTTGACCCGGTCTTGGTTGTTGTCTCAAATTTCATGGCAGGCAAACCTCGATCGTAATACCGTGTACGAACTCATACAATCGCACGGGCGAACGGACATGTTACTTTTTTACGCAACTATAGTTGGGGATCATGAACGGGTCATCCAACACTGGATACTCGAAGAAGATTGGTTGAAGGCGATCGACACACTCAATCGCCAGGTTTGTTCATTCATCTCCTTTGGTATAGCGATCAGTGAATTAATGGTACTAGTCGGACTTAGAGCTCTACTATCGCTTTGGCCCGGTTCTTACCAGACATGCGCCGAAGGCGATGGTTGACGCGTGGCTCAAACAATTAGCTTTGGACCCGTTGCGATTGATACCCTCCCTCTTGCAGCTGCAGCACCTTCCCCCTGATCCCTTGGTGCCGAACCAAGCAGTACGATATCTCAACCATGTTATCTTCGACCGACATAATACCTCTTCTACTGTTCATAATCTGATGGTGACATTCCACGCCTCCTCATCCTCAACCCCCCTTGGTGATGACGGCCCTTTGCTACGCTTCCTTATGACGGCACCTTCCAACCCACTCACTGGTAAACCATACTATGACTTGGATTACGCTCTACGCTTGTGCAAGAAAGCAGGTCGGATACAGCCCTGCGTGCATATTTACTCAAAGATGGGTCTATATGAGAACAGTGTCGATCTAGCCCTCCAGAAAGGCGACCTCGAACTAGCGAAGATAAATGCCGATATGCCGGAAGACGATCCCCAGTTAAGGAAGAAGCTCTGGTTGAAGATTGCTCGGTATGTCGTACAGGACAAGAAAGATATCAAGGCGTGAGTTGTGATTGGTCTCGCTTGGACGCTGGTTGATTGTTTTAGTGCTATGCGATTCTTAGAGGACACCGACCTGCTCAAAATCGAGGATATTCTACCCTTCTTCCCGGATTTCGTCGTGATTGATGACTTTAAAGAAGAGATTGCGCACGCCCTGGAAGGCTACTCGGCTCATATCGACGATCTGAAGAGAGAGATGGATGACGTTACGCGCACTGCGGAGTCGATCAAGCAAGACATTGTCGAGCTGAAGAGCCGTTTCGTCACAATCGACGCCGGAGAGCAATGCTCCGTCTGTGCACAACTCTTGCTGACGAGGCAATCCTATATATTCCCTTGTCAACATGCATTCCATGCTGATTGTCTAATCGGACTGGTGAGTTTACACACATCGTACAGATTCGCCGTCTGATTCGTGTTTCTAGGCGAAAGAATACTTGCCTGCGCATGCCCTCAGACGGATTGTTACTCTGCAGACAGAACTGATCAAAGAGGTCCAGAAGATAGGTCCTGGGGAACATGCAGTCACGACGTCTTCCAGCGATGTGCGGCAGCCAACACGACAGCGCACATTGCTCTCGGCAAATTTTGCTACCCCGCTTCAGAACGGTACCAAAGCAGCGGGTTCACTCGGACGGAACATCCTCTCTGCCGGTGATCGGCTACGAGATCTGATCTTGCCAGACGCACTCGCTTCTGCTGTCTCAGCGCCAGGGTGGTTACCCGGTATAGGTACCGGAAGTGGTCAGAAAGGACTAAGCAAGGACGCTGAGAAGCAGGCGGAGAAATTGCGCGCAGAATTGGAGGACGTTTTGACAGGCAGCTGTCCCCTGTGCGAAAGCGTTATCGCAGGACTGGACAAACCATTTGTCAACGATGGAGAGGTAGACATGACGTGGGCGCTGTAGCGTTGTCTCATCTTGTGTTCCCACTGGATTGAATTGACACATGTTTTACATCTATCGCTGTGACAGCTGCGACGACACAGGGGTAGAAGCGACGGCTCCGAGAGGTTGTTCACCCGTTGATTTTCTTGGTACGACCAGCTCTGCGTCGTAGTCGGGCGGCTTTTCTTGCGCCCATCTGCACGAATGTTAGAAGGACATCGAGTCGGGGAGGGATGCAGCACGTACAACGGCCTTTTCCTGCTCCAATCGCCGACGCTCTTCGCTCGCCCTCTGGCGTTGGAGCGTTATCTCCCTTTTTCTGAGACAAGTTCGATGTGGTGCATGTAGTGTCGGAACGGGGGGGACTCACCGGCGTTTTTCAGCCTGCTTCTCCTGTTTGAGCTCGACTTCGAGTTTTCTGACGGCGTGCTCGCGCTTGGTTTTCTCCATGCGCGCATGCCATTTTGTCTTGTGTCCTGCAGAGGACTGGGAACGACTGGTGATGTCTGATCAAAAAGATGAGCTGGAGCGCGAAGGAGGCTTGTCCGTACACGGTGGCGGATTTTGTGAGCTTCCACGACTTTCCTGATACACGACCGTTGGCGGAGGCGGCGAGATTCTTGTGTTGGTCGCAAGGAGTCGCCATGAGAAAAAGATTGTATCGAGTGTCGTGTCGGTTTTTATGTAACTTACTAACCTGAGCTGGACTCGTTCTTGACGTTCACATCTTCTCTCCTTCAACCTTCCTTTCGTTTTCACGACTATGGCGCCGCCGTTGCGCTCCCCGACCGACGCTCACCATAACGCGCTCAGGTCCGCCTCTGGAGCTCACCACCGTGCCCGTTTCCCGTCCCTCACCGAGTTTCCGGACTCTCCCTCCGTTTACAGCCCATATGCCTATCATTCTCCCGAACCCGACGCGCACCGCCTCTCCGACTCTCCAGGTTATCCAGACTTTGACGACGAAACTGCTTCTACCATTCGCTCTCTCTCTACCGAAGACGTCCAGGACGACTCCGACATCGACGACTGCACTGACGACGCCTCGTACCGAATAAGCCTCCGGGGTCCCAAGATCAGGTTTCATTCTCGCGCCCCTTGGGAGACTGAGGATGCCATCCCGCACGACCACGAATCAGACAAGAACGCCAAGTCGGGCACCATCGGGAACAAGCTCAAAGGAACGGCCTCCAGAGCTGACACTCTTATCCGCACTTTTACCAGAGGCTCCCTTACCAGCAGACCCAGTGTCGAGTCAGCGCGCTCACAAGTATCGGTATCTTCTTTCGAGGCCACAGCAGGAGACTCCTCGGGTTCTCGTGGCGCCTTGTAGTGAGTCGCTCGGAAATTTCATTATCTTGTTCTTGTTTCATTGACGCTCAATACAGTGATCTTGCAAGGCAGTCCATGTCGACCTCCTCCTTTGCATCCTCTGCCACTTCTGCCTCTGTACACGTCCAGAACTTCGTACACACGACCGACCATCCAAAATCACCTCATCACTTCCCTCAGAGTCACGATCCGTTGTCCAGAGCCACGGTCAGCTTGGATGGAATGGTTTCCCCTGCAATAGCACTCGAAAGCGTTCCCATACGACATTCATCCTCTGAGACTTCTCGCGTTGGCTACGAACGCAGCGCGAAACCATCATTGGTCCCTTTATCCCAAGAACGACAGTCTCGCGACCAGTTTGTACATCCTTACGCTAACCCCGATTTGGTTCCCTATCTCCCACCACCCGAGACGATACCCTCTCATCACCCAATCTCGGGGGATATGACCGGGAGTGACTCTAACAGTACAGTAACCGATTCGACCAGTACCAGATCCGCATCATTTTCAGTCATCTCCACCGAGATATCCACTACATCATTAACCTGCCGGGATATCCCACACGGAAGTCGTCGTGTCAACGGCAAAGAAATTTCCTCCCCAATTTCTGTCCTCCGTCAAAGCGACGCTGGTTATGTTGATCGCAGCACCAAATTCTTGTCTCTACATCCACCACCTGTCGGTTTCGAAGGTCCCCGCCGGAACACACCTACTGTCACCCTTATCACCCTTCAAGAAGCACAGAAGAGAGAGAGATTCCGCGGCAACACAGTTCACACTACGGTTACCCGACATAAGCTACCCTTTCCCAACTCAGATGATATATCCGAGGCAACAGAAGAGCAAACCGTGGAGGTCGACACCGGTGGAAAAATGACTCACACACGCGCTCGATCTACCAGTGCTGGGACTCGGCACAAAGTGGTCCAACTTACTTCAGCTCAGCCTCAAGATGCTGAGATGGAAGATGGGTCCGCTGTCTCAACCCCAGTGAGCGCTATTTCTGGACGGTCACTCAAACATAAGAAAAGTGGGTTCATGAGGCTTTTCGGGGGTCGCAATTCAGAAGGAGAGAAAGAGAGAAGCCCAACACCACCAATTCGTCCCGTAATTGATGTGTGTGCCGAAGAAAGCTCGCAGGTTCATGGGAGCGTGAAGACCTCGAAGCCCACACTGCAGACGGTGCCAATATCCCCGTTGGCCTCAACACACGGTTCTTCTTCCTGTAGCAAGGGGCCTTCTCCACGCAGACGACAACCGCCTCCACTGTCCATTGTTACCAAAACTTCGGATCACAATATTCCTACCTCGGTTCGGGGGAAAAAATCTCCGATGGGCTTGAATTTTGCACCCCTCTTTCTTACCGTTCCACAGAGTGCTCCTCCGGGCAACAGTGACTTCCCAGGTCTCAAGCTTCGACCTGTGTCCACCTCCTTCAGCTCCCACTTTGCTGATATGGTGACAGGTACAGTGGAAGAACGCCAACGTGATGTGCATACACCGAGTTCTGCTGCGAGCTCCAATACTGCGTTGTCTCCATTCACTCCCGTTTCCATGCGCCGCAGTGATAATGCATCCTCGACCGCAGCAGAGGCGCTAGGGGAAGAGCATTTGACCATCCAAGGGCTACAAGATCAACTCGCGTCCGCTAAGAAGGCCTGGCAGCAGCAAATTTGGGAGTTACGTGGACAGATCAGAGATCTGACATCTGAACTGGAGGTTCTCCGAGCAGCGGACAACCGGGAGTACTGCGAGGTTTGTAGTCGAGGAGAACCACAAAAGCGTTATGCCTCACCTTTGGACGAGCAACAGTCAAAGAAGGTTGGCGTTGTTAACCGGCCTAGAGCTCCCACTGGTGACGCGGCACGTTTTGCGAGCGGTAACTGAAGCACTGAACACCCACACTCCTTTAATTTCATTCCTTTCGATTTTTGTATCACGGATGGATGCGTCGAGTTTCATTTCTTGGCTATTCTGTGGTGACAACCATATCACTGCGCATACCACCACATATTTTATCGTTCACCGGCTTCACGCCATTTTTTACTATGCGGTACCTATTCCACTCAGTTAGAAAGACTCTCGTTTCCTCTCTCCCCTCGTTTTGTTTGCCTGGCTTTCAGCCCAGTGTCCATAAAATATTTTTAAATGCATACACTCTCAAAGTACCATACACAAAGGTCATGTATGCTGACGGGCGAGCATATGCATGTAATAGTTGCGGCTCCGGTTTGCGTTGACCAGGGGCTACACATTTAATCATCATCAGCACCAAGGAGCCAGCCAATTCCTTTTTGTAGAACGCGACTTGCTTGCGCTGAAACCTCATCGCCATCAAACCTGCCACTCATTCCGTCCCTGCTTCCTGGCCGTGCATCGTCTCCAAAACTGCTAGATTGCCCACGCCCGGTGACGGCAAATGTCAAGTTGGACGCCATGCGGTTGAACGCTCTGCCAGCCAATGCAGCAGTATCCGCGTTTATGAGAGGTGTCGTGGGCATGTGCAATTCGCCAAGTCTTTCTCGGAGAGATGAAACATGTTTGCGTGACGATGAGGTACGTTTGGATTGAGAGACCGTCCTAGAAGCCAGATATGCACGACGGCTCTCGATGTCTTCCTTTTCTAAACGCCGCCAAGACGCCAGAACGTCGTGCATTCTGTCGGCGGGACAGAGTTGCAGTGCGCGGCCCAAAAGTGTGAGCTTCGCCTCGACGTCCTCGAATTCAGGATGCCGCCCAAGCTGGAAACAAGCCACCCAGCAGACATCGCTCGCCTCCCGAACGGCCTTGTCCTCGATGCTATTTGGTGCTTCCGTACTCAGCTTTGAGACCTTTTCGATCATTCGTTTGCTGGTCTCGTAGGCGCGTGAAAAGTCTTCAGCCTGGAGCGCAGTGTCTGAGAGCATGGCGAGTACCCTCACTTCTGCAACGACATCCCCTTCAAATCCGAGCTTGTAAAGGAGATCAAGGATAACCTCTGTGTGTTTGTATGCGTCTGCTGTGCTCGAGAGGACACGTGAGATGAGAGAAAGACGATCCTTGGTCAGGCGAATCTCGATCGGGGAGAGCGGAACACTAGGACGTGAGAATATGTTGAAGGAGGAAAGCCGGGAAGTGGCTTCAATAAAGTTGCGCTCTTTGTTCAAGCGTTCCGAAGGGGGTGGGACAGCAAGACTAGTGGAAGAGTAAGCTATTTGGCGCTGCGGAGAGTCGAACATTTACCAGTCGTAGGCAAGTTTCATGTCGCCAGTCTTGTAATTTCCTGAACTTGCGTTGTCGTAAAATTCACTCGAGACAGAGAGACAGATATCTTCAACGACGAGAGGAGGTAGTGACAACTTTCCATGCTTCAGTTGGAGAAGCTGGCCTGCAATATCGAACGCTACGAGATCGATGAGAACTTGTAGCGGAGAAACTAAAGATAACTCACAACCAGAGCTCAACAAGCCAGCGAAGAAAATCGATGAGACTTCCTCTCTCGAAAGAAGTCCAAATGCGCTCTTGAGCCCAGTTTCGCTACTTCCACAAAGCTTGAGCATGTCCTCCAATAGCCATTCCCACTCATCCTTTCCGCTGAGTTCACGCGAGCTCCCTGTGCGTCTGGCCATCCTGTTTGCCCGTGCTCGTTGCTCGCCTGCATCGTTGGCACTCTGCAAAAACCATCGCAATGGCGCTGCTACATTCCACCGCGATAATATTTCACCGGACTCCAAATGTACGTCCAATATGTCCAATGCGCGCGAGAGGGAGACGAGTGGGAGCGGTTTGAAAAAAAGCATCAGGTCGGAGGGTGAGCATTGTGGCCGGGTCGTGGACGGCGCTACAAAAGACCCCAGAGATATTATTGTTGCATCCGCTTCATCCGCCTTATCCTCAGTCCCCGGCGTGATTTCCCAAGCTGGAAGACACTCGAATACGGAACTCATTGTAGACCACTCAGTGCAGCTGTCGCTGCCGTACAGACACGCAAGAGCTAGTCTTGCGACGTCCTCGTCATTGCGAATGATGCGATGTGCGACAGGAAGGGTGGCTTTGGACGCTTCAAAGATTGCGGCGGCAGTCGGTAATGGGGCCGAAAGAATATAGTCATAAAGCAGGCGAGTAGGTAGACCTGGGTCGGGATTACCTGCACGTTCTGCACGTGCTTCCAGGACGAATAGATAGGGCATGACGAGGCGAGTGATGTCCTTTGCTACTGTCTCCGGAGATGAATGGGCGAGATAAGCACCCACGACCTCTGCAGGCTGCATACTCTGCCAGCGGGAGAGCGTCCAGTCTTGGCCGTCCTGGGGTTCGTGAGGCTGAGGCGAATCATAGACTAGCCGCGAAAGAAGGCTGAGCTCTTCGCCCAGCTCGTCGAGGTCAGGTACTCCATGAGAAGCCCCATGCTGAACAGTTGCAAGAGCTATGTCCAGGATACCGGTGGATGAAATGATGATGTCCACGCGGCGCTTGTACCAAGCACTGAGTTCTTTGGGTCCAAGAGGTTCTGTACACGCTGTGGCGTCACTTTGTGACTGATGCGAGTCAAGTTCCGTGTTAGAGATAGCTTGTGAAGCCTTGAGCGCAGCATCGACCTCCGGAGTCTCGACCCAGTCATGCTCTGTTCTCCAACTATCAAAGGACGGTGTCTGCTCTGCGTCATGATCGACATCATAAGCAGGAAGGATTTCGCGGTACTCGGATGGGTGTATATGACTAGGTATGCTGTCAAGTATAAAGAAACGGGAGGGCCAGAGGGTGGAAGAGTGGTAAAGCATGAGTGTCCGCAATGCAGTGAACTGTTGTTGGGAGGCGAAAAGGCAGGCAATCCCTAGCATGTCCTCTGCCAAAAAATCGGACAAGGGAATGGGTGGTTCGGCCGGCCTGTGTCGTGGTGAGAGAGGAGACGTCTCGCCGTCTTCGGCCCATGGGTCATCCTCCCATTCTTCGTCAATATCGTCCGAGTTACTCTCCTCTGCTGATAGGTCCTTGCATATCTGCACAAAGGAAGAAAGTCTGTCGCAACGGTGAAGGAGAACGGCGCGCATGCGGCAGAGCTGGCCGTCTTCTGGTGCGTCATCGAAGTACCTTGTGAGAAGTTGATTGTGTACACCGAGAGAGTCTGCATCAGGGGTGGAGATACGAGGTACAGCTTGAGCTTTATGGACGGCCAAGTTAGTGCGAGTGATTCCCAGCTCAAGAAGCGACTGCTGTGTGTCAACGTTGTTCACGAGCCTGTCGACGCAGGCTGCTACGACCCAAAGGTCATCGTCGACAGCAGAGAGGACGTCCCGTATGTTTTCAGGAGTCATGTCCTGATCTTGGATGCTTTGCCAGCGTATGTGGGGCTGCATTCCGTCCATTGTTAGTGTGCTTGGCAGCTCGAGCAACGTAGGCAAGTCGGACGTCTTGAGCTCACGTGCACTACGCGTTGCAAACGATCATTACTATAACTACGTCTACACTACTTTTAACCGACCCAGCGATGAACAAAAACCCATGATATGCACTGCACCAAATGCGAAGATTCTACGCGATTGGGTATATAATCTCCCATTACCCGAACAAGTAAATAGCGCGTACAGTATTGAAGAACCAATGCAGTTCAAAAGAGCGTTTCCTGAGAAAGGAGTCAGCACTTGAACGGGAAGGGAGCATGTTGCAAGGACCTCGTCTCGAAGGTATTCTCCAATATCCCTGATCGCAAGTATGAGCAAGGACGGTAAAATGACTAGGTATATATGACGTACGCTTGATGGAACACAATAATGGCTGTAGGATCTAATTTGCGTGTGTCGATCGTTGACCGGGCAGTTACACCAAATCCCTGAAAACAGCATCGATCCGTATAGGCACACGAAAAGAGAACGGAAAGAGGAGTACCAGTGGGACGTCGTTCATGCTGAACACGACTACACCCTGATGTTCGGGAGTGTCCTCTGTTATGCGACCAAGGTGTGCCTTGAGGACGTGGTTGCCGTACAGGAAGGGCATTTCACCATTGGGCTTGACCCAGACCTTGGAAAGATATTAGATGTGGGTGCGAAATGGGGGGAAAGCATACCTTGTATTTCGCATACTGGGCAATCTGGTCGAGCGCAGTGACATGAAGTCTGAATTTGCCGGCCTTGCTGAATTTCCCAAAGCAAGTGCCAAGGGAGATGAGGTTCGGTCGTGCAACAGAGATGCTTAGGCGCATCGAGGATTCGGAGACATAGTAGACCCTGTCCCTGTGCAGCCTAAAGCAATATGGCTCGTCCTTGCGATCGATGAGGTGGATAAGGTTCTTGCCCTGTGGATAAAGTTGTTGGAGGTGGTGTTGGATGGGGATATCGTGGACGTACGATGTAGTTTGCGAGTTTTGTGAATACGGCCTTGCTCTCGTCTTCGGTGAGGGGACGCATGGTGGTGAGGAGCAAAGGCGGCCAATGGCAAACTTCCTGTTCGTACTGCCACCCCTACAACTACCGTTCACTACCATCTCATTGTACATGTCCGCGCCCTCGTTCCCCCCTTCTTTCTCGTCCTTCCCTGATATCGACCCTGGCCCAAGCAACAGAACCCCTTCACCCGCCAGGAATGACCACCACCACCACCGAGACCATTCAGTCGACTTCCTCAGACGAGACAAGTCCGTAAAACGAATCCACAGGGAAAAAGACAGGCACTCGTCAAAACGAGAAAAACACCTCTCCCTGACCGACAACTGGCGCGGTAGCGAGCCTCGCGCCATTGACTCACTGTTGGACGACGAGCGGCTCAAGGCAAACGAGGACAGGCTCCGCTTCGAACAGCATGGCCAGGAACATGACAGATGGGTGCCACGCCCCCTCTTTTACTCGGATCGCAAGGGCGACTCTCACAACCTAACCTATGGTCGCCTACACACCGGCGACGTACCAAAGTATCGTCCCGTAGCCCGTGAGTTAGTTCGACCATCACGCGCTCGAACAGCTAATCATGCACAAGACGGCAAGCATATTCTTGGTCTCGACAAAGCGTGGACTGTCTCTCATAGAGGCGGAGAAGGTATACAAGTCTCTATAGGGCAACGCAAGGTATAGCGCTCATCGTCTCAACCCTCGACCCTTTGCTGAGGATCCCACGCAGCAGCCTTCTCTTACCCACCCCGGCTCAAGTGCCCTTCTCGCCGCACCTTCCCGGCGCCTAGTGGCTTCTGCCGACAACTACAAGTACAAAGAGGTCGACGGATTCTTGCGTCTCACATCCCGTACCAATCAAAACATTGATCAAGTCTTCCGGCCGCTTTTGAGAGGCGAAGCAAGTTCTGAATCGGACCTTTCGGCGTCCGATGCAGAAGGAGAGAGTTCAGACGACGATCACGCACCTACTCTCACGTCTCACCAGCTGACCATCAAAGCGCTCGAGGAAAGGCTCACTGCTGACCCATCCTCCGTGCAAACGTGGCTGTCCTTGGTTGCACAATCCCTCTCAGTCGTGCCGCTGACTTCTAAGAATGCCACCAAAGCTCGATCCGAAGTAACTCTTTCAGTTCTTTCACGTGCCCGTGGAGCCCATCCTTCCAATCTCCGCTCATCCACTCTCTCACTCAAATACCTTCGGGCGGGAGAAGAGTTGTGGGATCAAACCAAACTCACAGCAGAATGGGAGGATGCCCTCAAGTCTGGTGGCATTGGTATCTGGATGGAGTGGCTCGAGTGGCGCATTCGTGCTTCTGTGGGAGGGATTGACCAAGTAGTGTGGGACGCGACACGTGCATTGAAGGCGTTAGGTAGCTCCGAAGACAGCGAACTTGACAGATTGCGTGTTGTGTGGCGAGTCGCCGTTGCGTTTCAGGAGGCAGGTATGAAGCATGGAAGTTGGGATTACTATCATGTTCTGACTTTACTATTATTGCCCAGGGTTCCATGAACGTGCCACAGCGCTCTTCCAGGCGCAGGCGGAACTGTACGTCCCTGGCTCATTTGAAAGAACTCATTGTTCAAAAGATGACAGAACATTCGAGGTGCCTCAATCCTTGTATGGACTCCCTGTTGATACGCAACTAGACTCTTTAGAAGAGTTCTGGGAATCTGAAGTACCACGCGTTGGAGAGCCCAATGCCAATGGCTGGTCCGCGTGGGTCTCCAGTGGAAAGCCAAAGGCTACACTTTCAAGTCTAGCAACAACATCTATGGATATTGATTCTGCGTCGGCCGATCCATTTATAAGATGGTATAATGATGAGACACGCGCAGACATGGTCTCACGTATCCCATCACGGTACGAGTCGGGTGTCTCTGACCCGTATGCGACTGTATTGCTGTCAGATATCAAGGCACTTTTACTTCCGTTGACGACTCAAAAAGCGAAAAATGCATTTCGTCTTATATGGCTCTCCATCATGGGCCTTCACATTCCTGGTTTTGCCGACACACTCGCGAATGAAGCATGGGACGATCGGTGGTCGTATACGCATCTCGCGACTGAATCACGCCTTTCTTCCATTTTCCCGCATCCCGGGAAAACACGACAGTTACTTGCTGACTCACACGCGGGTGTGCTGATCGGAAAGGAGCGAGAATATGGATCGGCATTTGGACCTGTCAAGGACTGGAGCCTAGACGTGCTTGGACCACTGGATTGGGTGGGGAAAGACTGTTGGAGGATGTGGACGGCGAAAGATATCCAGGGTGTACAGGAAGATTTTGTGAGGGCCATCTTCAGCCAGCTCCGGTGTGGTGCGGAAGATTACCAATGGGATGTGTATGCTTTGGCTTTTGAGGCCTCGGTCAACGTGAAGAGGTTGGGCCAGAATTTGTTTGGCCAGCAAAGATGCTGACCGCCGTTTATAGTGCTTTGAAGCTTTCGCGGACGCACTTGTCACATGCTCCAGAGTCGCTTCCCCACTGGGCAGCTCACGCACGACTTGAACGTCTGCGTGGACGGGTTGAAGACGCACGGAAAGTCTATCAAACTGTTCTTATTTCGACGCGGCATTCGCCCACGCAACCCTTTATTGGGGAGATGTGGTGGGATTGGGCTGAACTGGAATGGATGAGCGGCGACCAAGATGTGGCGCTCCGGGTAGTGATGCGGTCGGGAAACGTTGACGGTACGGGGGGGATGATGATTCTTCGTGCCAAGCGTAACCTGGAAGACATTATCAATGCGGCACAAGGACTGTGGAAGGACCGGGAGGGCTGGATAAAGCTGCGAGCGCTGATAGATCTACTGACAGGATCATCATTGCCTGGGATGCTGGCTATGTTTGACTCGCAGTCCACAGGGGTGAACAAGGCGGTGGGAGAGAGCTTCATGGTTGCATCGCTGGTGATGCTATATAACCACACGATTATCCGACGGACGCCTACTCCACCAGCGATACTGCGAGAACGGCTACAGGTTGCGATTGGCAAGTATCCAAACAACACGATTGTGCTTGGGATGTTCTTGGAGGCGGAGAAGGGGTACGGAGTGTGGGGTCGTGTGAGGGGTCAGCTGGGGGAGGGGGTGGCTGATGGAGGCGCGAAAGAGAAGGGGGTGTCGAGGAGGGCAGCGGAAGTGTGGGTTGCGGGATGGGAGAGGGGGCGTTGGGAGGTCGAAGTTGAGCGGACGAGGAATGGACTGGTGGGGGCGGTGGAGGGCGACAGGTGAGTGAAGGGGGCAGCGCATCTGTCTGTGCTGACATGGGCCAAGGACGAGGAACAGCGCCATCCTATGGCGGATCGCCGTCGAGTTTGAAATCCGGACTGGACAGCTGCAGCGAGCCAAGAATCTGCTCTACAGGGCGGTGGGGGAGTGTCCCTTCGTCAAAGGTCTGGCAATAACAAAGGCTAGGATTGGTGCTGATACAGGATGCAGGGCTCTATCTACTGGCGTTTGGACCGCTGCGACAAGTATTTACGGCGCGGGAACTGGGGGGGTTTGTGGATATCATGGCAGAAAGGGGGCTGCGTATACGACGGGGATTGGAGGAGTATGGGTGGAAGGGGGAGGAGGGGAAGAAGGGGAAGGGGGACGAGGAGGACGAGGACGAGATTGAATGGGCTGCGTCTGAGCGACGTCGGCTGATGCCCTACTGAGATAATGATATTTTGACATGTTTGTGTATGCACCCCCCGTGTTTTGCGTCTGACAGCGTCGCTCGCACTCGTTCCCTCCGACCCGCGCAGGGTCACAAACTCGCTCGCTCACTTGTAAATGACAACAATCCCAGCTCCAACAGCCCCCCGCGAGGAATGGCCAGACGCTGACTTTGTCCTTCCCGACGGCGACCACATTCGTTCCCTTGACGTCGAATCCGACAAGGACGACGACGACGACATCGACGACCTCGACTGGGATGTCGAGATGCACTTTGGCTCAACCGGCGCTGCAAAGGCAAAAGCAGTCGTATCCAGTCTCGCAGCCCGCACAGACTTTGCCAGGCTCGCCTCACCCGCCGTGTTCACCGTCCGACCTCCCCTCACTTGCCAGCAGGAGGAGGACGAGGAAGACGACGAGGGCGTATCCACCATCAAGGTCGCACAACTCGCCTCCACCCTCAAAGCAGTTGCCAAGCCTCCGCCCATCGACGAAGATTTCGAATCCGCCTTTGCCCTTCCTTCCGATCTAACTCAGCTCTCCCTCGCTCCTCTTCCCCTTAGCCATCGATCCTCAAAGAACTCCCTCGAATGGGGTGATCGTGATCAAACTTCCTCTTCCCAGTCATCAGACGCTTACTCTTCTCTCGGCTTCGCCGATGGCTCTTCCTCTAATTCCGTCTCTTCCCTCTCTCTCCCAGACACAGAGGAGAGCGAATGTGACGACGACGAAAGTGAACTCGATGGCCTCGTCGTTCCCTCCGGTCTCTTCGAGTCCGGTCACAGTGGCAAGCATCTCAAAAAGATCCTCGAGTCCAAGAAAAAGGCCCCAGCCCCAGATCAGCGAGCAAAGGTTGCTAGCCCTGATCCAGAGGACGATTTTGAGATGGGCCTCGTCATCCAAGACGATGACGACTTCAGCCCCAGTCGGCTTATCAGCGCAAAGCAGACTCAAAAGTTTGCACGCAGTAAAAGCGCCCCCGCTCGACCACTCATTTCCACTTGCCCGCCCTCTCGTATGAGGGCCGACCGCGCCAAGTCTCCCGTTAACCCACCCATATCATCCGCTCGTCAGCTCCAACGCATCAAGCTTTCGTCCTCACCTCCACCCCGACATCCTCCACCCGCACGTGCTCAGACATATATGGAAGTTCTTTCGGCCGCCCCACCTCTGCCCACAAACACCTTTTTGTCCCCTAAACCTGGCAGTCTCCGGGGACAAAAGTCCCATTCAGGGCTCAAGCCACCAACTCCGCCATCCACTCAGCGCAAAGCACTCACTCGCAAGGCCTCCCTCTCTTCCCTGATGGAAACAAGCTCCTCCCAAGCATCAGGCTCTGGGACAGCTCCCACAGCAGGGCCATCCAACAAGTTTGCACGCTACGAAGCACCTACCGCTGCTTCGCGTGCAAAATCACACACAAATTCGACAAGCCGCATTCACGCGCTCGAATTCGTCGTACCACCAACTCGCCCGTCAACACCCTCGTCGAATCCCGCTGCATTACGTCTCACGATGCCCACCTCTATCCGAATAAAGTCAAGGCCTGCCCTATCCTCCGTATTCCCTGGTCCTCCTCCTGTCAACGTTCTCGCACAACCTCCACATCGTGCCACCTCGCCCGTTCCCCCGCGCCCCCCATCTACTGCCTCCTTGCGTAGCCGCACCTCCAATAGTCAAACCCCACCAATACCATCATCATCAGCTCCTAAACTGTTACGCCGTCCCAAACGCCAAAGAACGTATGGGGACGGGACCGAATTGGATGGCTTCGACGACCTTCCAACCGACAGGGACAAGGAAGTGAAATTCAGAGTACAGCCCAAAGCCACGAGTCGAGGAGGTGTCACGACGTATCAAAAGTCTCCAAGCACAGAAAAGGACATGGATAAAGGGACACTCCGTAAAAAGGGACGCATAGACCAACCAAGTCCAACCCTCGGTCAGTATATGTGTTGTCGCGCACTTGTATTCGCGTCCTCACTTATCCTTGATAGATTCTCCGGGTGCGCTTGCACCTGCCACAAATACACTACGACGCACTGGGCGCATCGAATTCTCCAAGGCTACGGAATTTGGAAAGAAGAAAAAAGATGCATCCTCCCCTGTGCTTGGTCACACACGAAGGAAACCCACACTTATCCGCCACCTCGGAGGGCAAAGCGGGCCAAAAGGTACGTTCGACCCACTCTCTGTCCCGACGTAGATTCAGATTTTGTTTCTCAAGTTGTTGGTGACATGAAATGGAATCCTTCCACCCTCCGCTGGGAGGGCAACGATCAAGTGTTGCGAGATTTCGACGCTGTTGTCGGGTCATCCACTCGGCCCGCTCTCATCACACATCTGACCGGATCTTCCATCGGCTCTCCCGTTGGCTCCTTCGCTTCTGGGGCACGCAAAGTGGGAAACATGATTTTTGATCCCACCCGAATGTGCTGGATTTCCACGCTGCCTCCCGAAGAGGAGGAACCAGACGTCTTTGCGGACCTTGCCGATGACGAGGAGGACGACGAATGGGAAGCCAAAGCTGGTACTATTCGCGCCAGTCAGCAGCAGGGCTGTGCCAGTAACACACCCTCGGAAACGAGCGGATCCTGTGCTTCCGCCATTGTCGTCACCGCCCCCAGCCCTGCGCGCAGTCGTGCTAGAACGACTTCTGAATCCGAGAGTGACAGAGGGTCACGCGCATCCATCGTTTACGATGTAGCCGATGACTTTGTTGAAGTTTGCCGTGTCGCTGAAGAACGTCATCGTTCTGAGATGCGGGGTTGGCGCTCGTCAGCATCAAGACAAACCGATCCCTTTGGCGAGCCAGATCGGTCATATCTCTACGAAATTCGTGCGCTCGCCACCAGGAAGTACTGACCCCCAGGTACTTCTGGTTCTGTCCACCCCCAGGTCATCATCGACATGGCCGCCCCGCGCTACTGTTGATATATCATGTTAATACCTTTGCATCCCGGACTCAGTGTCTCTGTTCATTACATTCGATGGTCGAGTTCATCATGCCTCTCATTTTGTAAGCAGATTTTGTTATTCTATTGTTTCCTCTTTTTGCGTGGTTCTTATGATAGTTTCACCGTCACTCGTTCATTTCTCTTCGCTTCCCTTTGCTACTCGACGTGTATGGGAGATACGGGATACATGTTCAACAAGGAATTACAATAATGATATTAATTGCTATTTGAAGCGCAGTGTTTCCTGCTTGGAGCCATGGCGCAAGTCAAGTCCCTACATGCAGGACAAGGCCGAATCACTTGTGCCTCCCATGGCCCGTCCGTTGTCTTCCCCGAACTGTCAGCGACTTATCCTCTCAAGCTTCTCTCTCCAAAGCTTGCGCAAGACGGAGTCGCGATCGTCTATGTTTTAAGCTACGGGGGCGGTCTGATCAACGGCGATCATGTCAAGATAGACGTCAATGTAAAAGATGGTTGCAAGCTTGTTCTTCTTTCGCAGGTAACGGTTATCGACCTCCTGGGCAGCCACCATGTTGATGTCCCCCATTCATGAGGGATCCACCAAAGTATTTAAAACGCGTCCTGGGGATCGGCCGTCGACACGCCTCGGCCAACCAGCCCACACGACACCAAATGTCACCACCTATGTAACAGAAGCCACTGTCGCCCCTGGCAGTGCTCTCTTCCTTCTCCCCGATCCGGTGACATGTTTTCGTGCAGCAGCATATTCCCAAACACAGAGAATCACCCTTTCTCGCGATGCCTCTCTAGTTCTGCTCGACTGGGTCACGTCGGGCCGCAAGTCACTGGGAGAGGAGTGGGTATTTTCGCGGTATCACAGCCTCAACGAGGTCTTTCTCGAGGGGCATTGCATCGCTCGCGACATCATGCTCTTGGAGGGGCCCCCTCAGGTCAAGACCGCTGAGATCGCTCAGTCCCAGGGACTATCGCGCACTCTCCAAGACAGGCTCAAGCCTTATTCTTGCTACGCTACCCTGATCCTCTCTGGTCCCCTCGTGCAGGATGTCGTCGCACATCTGGACAAATTATACCAGTCGACAACGGTATTCAAGGCTACCTCGCCGGCCCGCATGGTATGGGCCTTGAGCCCTATAAGTGAAGGGAAGGGCTATATACTACGCGCAGCGGGACTGGAGACCGAGGATGTGAGGAACTGGCTACGGGAATCACTTCGGGGGTTCGAAGACATCGTTGGCGTTGACACGTATCTCAAATTATTTGTTTAGTGCTGTACCATCTTGAACGATATCAACCACTGGTACCCTGTGCGCTGCGTACTTTGCATGCGTAAGTATCGCTTATTCTCACAAGTTATCAATTCGTTGGTCCCATGACCGCTACCGTAATCGATTCTGCCAGTGGCTCAACAGTGGCTCCATATATATATAAACCCATCGATGGTAACTTGGGATAATCACCGTGTGTTTCCCCATGTCCATGGAGAAAGTCGACAAAGACGCTGTGGACGTTTCGTCCGGCGCCGAGGTGTACAAACCCGAAGTGGACACCAGCGAAGTGGATGAGCGGAAGCTACTCCGAAAGATGGACATTCGCATCGTGCCATGGCTAGGCTTGTTGTACCTCTTAAATTTTCTCGACAGAGGCGCGATAGGAAACGCAAAGGTGTGTATCCCAAGCCTGTTTCCGAGCGGTACTATGTAGTATCACTGACGGAAGCAATTTTGAAGTTGTATGGTCTAGAAGCCGATTTGAATATTACGAACAAGCAGTATCTTATCGCGTTAACAGTGTTCTTCTTCCCTTATGCTTTATTTGAGGTATGTATACACGCTGAGTCGCCTCCTCGAGAACATTGCACTCAGAGAGTCGTGCCCCAGCCCGTAAGCAACATCTTGCTGAGACGGTTCCGACCTTCAATATGGCTTTCGTCCATGATGTTGCTGTGGGGAGTGGTTATGGTTCGTGTACCATGTCTAGAACCCGATGATGATATTTGTTGACCGAGTATATAGTTGTGTCATGGATTTGTCCGCAACTATAGTGGGCTTCTCGGTAAGTGACAGCGACTTGACCAGACGGAAACTGAGCCTCCTCTCAGCCTTGCGGGTTTTCCTTGGCCTAGCGGAAGCAGGCTTATACCCTGGTATCATTTTCTATATCTCATGGCAAGTTGTGTCGTACCTTCTTGAATCTAGGCTGACAATGTAGGTTAGCTGGTACAAACGGTCAGAGTTGGGCACACGGGTTGCCGCCTTCTTCACTTCCGCGACTATAGCGGGGGCATTCAGTGATTATGTTTCCAGCTCCAGCTGCGTCTCTGGCTTATGGACCTATCCGTCCCAGGCGGTCTCCTGGCAGCTGCAATCTCCAACATGAACGGTGTGGCGGAAAGAACGGGATGGTCGTGGATTTTCATTCTGGAAGGCCTCTTCACGATACTGTGTGCCATCGTTTCGTTTTGGGTCATTCAAGATTTCCCCGAGACCGCACAATTTCTCACTGGTGCAGAGCGTTGGTATTCTCAGTATTCTCAGGTGGTGGTTCTGTTCACAATCTCTCAGGGGTGTTCGTTATCCGCCGTCTCCGTGCAGACATGCAATTCAGTGCTGGAGGGGAACAGTTTAAGATGAAATATGTTTGGCAAAGTCTAAAGGACTGGAAGACGTACATCGCAAGTAAGTCGATTGTGCAAGCTGCCGTTCATCAGCAATGTCGAATAACACTATTTTAGTGGGGATATACATGGGCTTGTAATGCCTCCTCCGCTTTCTTCTGAACGAAATGGCTCACGCGTATATCACGTCACAGTGATGGCCCCCTGTATGCATTTTCTTTGTTCACACCGACGATCATTAGTCAGGTTGGTACTGTAATCCTTCCGAGAGTTTCTAATGACCGACTC
>JBBPQG010000423.1:0-20549 GCA_038092395.1 Boletus variipes var. fagicola | reverse complement strand
AATTGCTGTAAATCTCAATTCCGCCACTGGCCTTGCCGATTGTCTCAGCACTGACCATGGTACGCGCAAACGTTGCTGGAGAAAATCAAGACGCTCTATAATGACATCCCCGGCCTCGATCCGTCCAAGATGGGACCGACCGTTGGACAGAACAGTACGTCCCGCCCTGCTGGAGTCATGGACTCGCTTATTCAAGACACACGTTCAACATGGCGTTTGTCATCAGTGGGTAAAGTGTCTCTCCCTTCGACTTTTTCGACCTCGGAGGGCAGAGAGGCATGAGGTCAATATGGCACCGATACTACGACGACTGTCACGCTGTCGTGTACGTGATCGACGCGCAGGACAGGGAAAGGCTTGGAGAAGGGTGGGAAGTGTTTGGTGCGTTGAACGGTCCACGGGGACACTGCCTATTCGCTGACAACTTTCCGGTTTATGTCTTATATACACTTGATACGCGCAAGCAGGCTCGGTCCTTTCTTCGCCTCGAATCCTCAATGTCCCGCTCCTCCTCCTCGCGAACAAACAGGATACATCCACGAGTTTGTCCGCGACGGAGATTCGTCAAGACTACGAAGTATGGGACCACCATCGACGGGACAGCGCACGCAGGCGGTACGCTGAGGAAGAAGGCGAGGGAGAGGAAAGGAAGAAGAGGCGGATTGCAAGCCTAGAGGTACTGGGCGTGTCGGCATTGGAAGGGTGTGTTTGGCTACTCTGTTCTCTGCTTTTGGCTGTGCTTATGGGTTATACAGACAAGGCGTGCGTGAAGCCGTCGACTGGTTATTCTTGCGTGTCCAGAACAGTCGGCAGTGAGTATACTTTCCGCTTGTTCTTGGCGTACGACTAATGTTTGATTTTAGGGACCTTGGAGATCGTGCGACGAGGACAGGCTGGTGGTCAGGATAATCACCGGTGACATTTTACCATCGCCATGTCGATTCAGGATAGCGAAAGCCACATTGCCATATACACCACCGCATCTACAATGCCTGGCAGAAACTACTTCGAGCAGGGCACGATTATGGGAGTGATTTTACTGTTCGCAGTGACCTGTTATGAGGAATTGACTACACCACTACAGTATACATTGTATGTATGGCTACAATGAACAACGAACTGCCGGCTACCTGATGTTTTTTCCCCGCGCTGTCTTGCACAGAACCTCCCTCAGATCATCGTTTTTTTCCTGCGTCATGCTCTGCCGGGTAAATCTGTTCCCATGCGTTCGCCGGCCCGTTATCGCTTTGCCAAGTTGAACTTCATGGGGTGATCCAGTCCTTGTAATACGTCACTCGCTGTGCGACATCGACCGCAAGGTCCACAACATGCGCTACAATGCCTTGAAAAACTACGACAGTCGTAAAGAAATACATAGAAAGTATGTATGTCATGACCACATCTCTAATCAGCATATCGTACAACTTCTTCCAGGATTGTCCGGGGACTCCTCCTTTCCCAGTGCGGGTCGGGCTCGAGGCTGATATTCGCTCGAAATCAAGCGATGAATCGCTTGTTGCGAGGCGGATCTAAGTTGATGGCGGGACAAGCAAGTGACGCATGCATGTCCATCGAACACCATACCCCGGTTTGCGAGCTCCATTTCATTTTTTTGCCACCATGCGTCCATAGTTGGTTTTATCCTCTCTAGGTGAGTGATGGCGATTACTAGCGGGATTGTTGTATGTCGACCTGCGCGGCAGAATATCTCGTAAATTCTCAACGTCTCCGCGGAAACCCTGTTGCCCTGCATACAAAGTACAAAGAGGTCCAGCTCCTCTCGACGACATCTCTCTTGAAGGAAGGATTCAAGAGAATACTCCGGCACTTGGGTGGCTTTGAGTCGTCTGAATGACCGGGATTTCGATTCAGAGGCTTTAGTCAGCCCAGGGGTGTCCCAAAGCAGGTATGTTCTCCCTTCAACGGAAACCTCATAAGGCATGAAATGGACCGTGCATGGCATGCCATCGTTAGACATCGCAGCGCGATTGTGACCAGCGATCAGGTTTATGATAGAGCTCTTCCCGGAGCCAGTCTCTCCCATGAAGATGACATTGCGAGTTAGTGGCTGAGATCATATTTGATGAATAAATGGACGACCACCGACATAATGAACTTGCCATGGTTAGAGGTATTGGTATTTGCCAATGCCCAGCATCTCTACGATTCCGGAACGACATATCAGCCGCAGCATCTCCCAGCAGTAGATCGTACTACTCACGCAATGTTCTTCCGATCTTTATTGTTGAATATGTCCTCACTTCGTTGCTGTTTAGTGGTAATCTCGCTGAAACCCTGATCAGAGGCCGTGACAGGCACGATATCACAGAACTTGCCTAATATCTTCTACTTCCTGCCCGCTAACAATGTTATGATTTTGGTCGGTGACGATGGAAGCAGTTGTGGATGGTTCCCTGAAGCTTTGGTTATGTGGCAAGAATGAGATAATATCATATACTAACTCACCCAGCGTTTGCAATGTCTGAGGGGCATGAGCTTGTCAAAGCAAGCGTAGGCGACAAGTACTTGCAGTTCGCTTCGGACACACCAGGTAGGTGACTTGGACAGGACGGAGTACGAAAGATATCAACAAGAGGGGTGGAGGGTGGGTATGAGTGTATAAATTCTTGCAAAGAAAGCACCATATCTCCAGCACAGGGCCTCTCACCGATCGATGACCAACAACGCTCGATGAGTTCCCAATGTACGTTTTCAATTGGACGGGACAATGGCTTTTTGGGTCTGTCGCCCCGTAATAGTCGCACAATGACTGCAGGTTCATGTTGAATCTCTGACCACGGACGCTTCCCAGACAATACCTGGAAAGCAATGAGAATATACACGTGGTACACGACACTATGCTTGCCAAAAGCCCTAGATTCCCAAAGGAATACATGTCACTTTGAGTTGTGGGTGGAATCACCTCCTCTCCGTCAGCTAAAAAATGCTCCGGCGCAGCGAATCGTATGGTGCCAGGTTTCATTTGTGACATCTGAAGATACAATGAAGCCTCCGGCATGTCCCCGGTCATGGATGCAAAACCGAAATCGATCAAGCGCGCATTGTAGTTGCGGTCGAGAAGGACATTATGCTACTTCGGTTTCAACCAAAAACGAAATCCTTTATATTCCTGTTCACTTACGCTTGAAAGATCACCATGAACAACTGGAGGCTCATACGAATGCACTGTACGTGGCGGTGAGCATCCCAGGTGGGTTGGTGTCAATTACCAACAACGTACAATAGCAGAGGCCATCTGCGACCTCCGATAGCTACGCAATTTGTGCAGATCAAAACCTGGATGTATATAGCTCGCTACGATCACATACCAATTGCAGCCGGTGGGCGGTAGTCAGCTGGTGATCATGCCGCGCTAAGAAACTATAAAGCGACCCGTTGGCCATCCACAAGGACACAAGAGACGCGTATCCTGGTCTGCCGAATCCATATGCAATTCCCAAGAAGGGGACGATATTTTTGTGTTCCAACCTTCTCCAGATTCCTAGTTCTCGTCGCATCATCTAGAGAGACGTATCGAGTCAAGCAAGTAGCTAATTGGTGACTCAGGTACCTTCTCGACCTTGGAACTTGCACTCTCAGAGTTGTCGTCCGTAATTTCGCTTGATGTGAGAGGGAACCGAAGTGATTTCACCGCAACCTGAATCGTGGTGAGGGCGTGGTATACCATAGATAGACCGTTCCCGAACCTCCATTGGGCTGCCTCCGGTACCATTGTCGTGAAGTTGACGTTTATAGACATCACTGAACGCCCCTCCTGCACAAGAATGCTCGTCTGACTTAATAATATGGTCAGAAAGGTTTGGAAGTGCTGCAAGTGCGTCGCTCAGGCTGCAACCTGCAGGGGATTGACTATTAGCGCCCGCCATGAGCTGACTCGGAGCAACAGGATTTTGGCCCGGTTGGATGTGTGGTCACAGCTAAGTAATAGAGACAATGGATAATCAGTGAGAGGGCTGAGGCACTGGTGAAGGCCAGTAGAGATGAATAAGTTGGGACGATGGATGGGGATATGACGCTCGACCGCTGACCCGAACTTCATCCATGCGTTATAGTCGTGTCAGCCCCTGCGCATTTTTTAGCGCTTGACAGAATATCTCGTCTGGCTTTGGGCTCAACTTCAAGTCTCGACAGGAAGTTCAACAGTAAATGCAGACAAAACTTGAAGTTAACGGTCACCCTCCCCATACCTTGTCGTCATATACATGTCTACTGGCAACAGCATCGGCACCAGCATGCCAGAATCGGCCGTATGACACACCCCGGAGACTACATTCTACAAGACGAATACTCAGTAACCCTTCCCACCACGACACGTGAAAACAATGGTCTCGCCCAGTGGGGATCGATTGATCGTACAGAATGTAGCCTCTAGGGTAGTCTTTGTAGATTAGCAACCCATTGAAAATCAACTCCGCTTTGCCACAGGGGAACGGCATCGCGGCAGCAGGGTTCCAGCCCGTCTTGCACTGGCATCCTTCCGGGAAACGACCTAACACATTTAAAAATCTGGTACCTAGGTAGGCAGCCTGCTCGATATAGAATCTTTTGATGGTAAAAATTTGATGATTTATTATATGCCGAAGTCTTATCTTCGCCGATCACAGTCCTGCAATGCCGATTTCATACTCCGCTTTGGGATGCTTTTTCGTATGCTCGACAAAGCATTGGGAGGAACAAGTCAATGTTTTGTGTTAGGACTTTGTCGAGACTTGAGCTTGAAGTTTGGTCGAAGTTCATCGAAATTTGAGCCGCTAAATATTGCGGTGTGTGGTGACACGACTAGTAAGTATGTGTAACGCGTGGATGCCACGTTCCCGCTGGGGTTGCCACTGCCTGCCCGTTGACCCAACTCACTTCTGCTCCACCAGCACTCTCTTACTTTCAGACCTTTTAATTGTTCCTGTGACTATCACTGGCGTCAAGGTTTGTGCTGTTCAATGGCGGGAATTAACTGTCAAAGTCCTCCCGGTTTGAGCTCAGGCGATGAGCTTGCAACATTTCTAAACCTTTCCGACAAGATTACGAAGTCAGACAACCAATACTATGAAGCAGGGGCGTTCAGTGACGTCTCTAAATGCCAATACCACAATGGTGCTGGACTAGTGGAGGTTTGGACATGGTCATCTATCTATGGGACACTACACTCTCACCACAATTCAGGTTGCCGTGAAATCATTCCGATTCCCTTTCTCTTTGGGAGAAATTCAAAGTGACAAGGATGACGGTCGGAATGACAAGGATCAGAAGGTATCTACGGCATTGGTTGGCGACTTGAATGGGCTTGATCTATCTTTCTAGTCGATACGACGGGAGCTCGGAATCTGGAGAAGGTTGAAACACCCAAATATCGTTCCCTTTCTAGGAGTTGCATATGGATTTGGCAGACTAGGACAGGCGTCTCTTGTGTCTCTATGGATGGCCAACGGGTCGCTTCAGAGTTTCTTAGGGCAACATGGCGACCAGCTCACAATTGCCCGCCGACTCCAGCTGGTATGTGATCGATAGTGAGTTACATCCATGCAGTGTTCTGAAACCCCGAAATCCCAAAGCTATTGGACATTGCAAATGGACTCTGCTATCGTATGTTATTAGTAATGGCGTTGATCCATCCAGATCGTTGACACATCGCCATGCAGTGCATTCGTTCGCGCCGACTCCAATTATTCATGGCGACCTTTCAAGCGTATGTGAATAAGATTCATATGAATTCCGTTTCCGGCTGATGTTGATATAGCATAATGTGCTCCTCGACCGCAACTACAATGCGCGCTTGACCGATTTTGGTTATACATCAATGATCGGGGACATGCCGGAGGCTTCACTGTACCTTCAGATGACCACAATGAAACCAGGTGCCCTGCGATGGGCTGTTCCGGAACACCTCTTAGTTGGCGAAGAGCAGACGCTGCAGTCCACAACCCAAAGTGATATATATTCTTTCGGAAATCTAGGGCTCTTGGCAAGCATGCTATCGTGTACTATGTATATATTCTCATCTATTTCCAGGTATTGTCTGGCAAGCAACCATGGTCAGAGATCCAACGTGAACCTGCAGTCATTGTGCGACTATCACAGGGCCTCAAGCCCAAAAGACCTTCGTCCACTCCGATCGAAGACCAATATTGGGAACTGATCAAGCATTGTTGGTCGTCAGTCGGTGAAAGGCCCGGTGCCGGAGATGTGGTGTCTTCTTTGCAACAATTTCTACGCCCATACCCACCTCCCCTACCTCTTGCTGATATCTTTCGTGCTCCGTCCCGTTCAAGTCACCCAGCAGTGCATTATATGACTATCCTAGAGCCTAATTACCCACCTGGCTTATCCCCAGCAACCTTGGATCATCAAAATAGCGTGTTTCGGGACGGCAAGTACATGTCGCCTATAGTTGGCTTGATAAACTTACACCTCCTCAGACTTTACAAACGCTGTCATTACACATGACATCCAACAGAAGACAGGTACAAGAGAGGCAAGTCATTCAATTTCTGTCACCCAGAACACTTATCCATGATTTGCTCGTTTCCCAGCGGCATCAAGAAGTAGTAACCTCCACCCCAGAAGAATCCAACCCTGCGCTACGCAATTCTAGCGCTGGAACTGTGAGCGACGATGCTCTCCGGACAAACAAAGAGTGAGTTGGTGTATGACATTGTCGCGTTTCGGCCTAGAACTAAGTGTGAAGGGAACCATCCTCAACTACTTTCATTGTCAGGGATGAAAATTACCGCGTTGTTGGCGAACCGCAAGTACAAGGGCTTGAGCAAGTACTATGATATCGTGGCAGTCGCCCTCTGATCAGGTTTTCAGCGATACTGCCGTCCGACGGCAATCAGGAGAAATTCGTCTGGATCTCCCTGCTAATCCGCAGAGTGGGGACAAGGTGGACAAAAGAGATCCGAGAGGTGTGGCGTGAGTAATAGGACCTAGTTGCTGGCGGTGCCGCGATTCACTTCGTCATTCCAGAACCAGTAAAGATGCTGGGCATTCAGAATCACTGACACGGGCAAGTTCATTATATTAGTGGTCAGTCATCTGTTAACCAGAGTATAATCTCAGCCGCGCACTCGTAATGTCATCTTCATTGGAGAGACTGGATCTGGAAAGAGCTCCATCCTCAACCTGTTCGCTGATCACGACCATGCCACGGTGTCTAACGACTGCTGGCCGTGCACGACTCATTTCGTGTCTTCCGAGGTTACTGTTGAAGGGAGGACCTATCGACTCTGGGACACCCCTGGGTTCCATCAAGCTACAAATACCGGATTACTCAGACGATTCACCCACGCGTCAGGACCTCCTCTTAGACGCTTTCTTCGAGACAGATACAGTCGTGGGGAGCTGGATCTCCTTGTTCTCTGTGTGAAGGGGAACAGGGCTCACGATGGGATGTCAAGGATTTACAAGTTACTCTGCCGCGAAACTCGTCGGACTACCCCAGTAGTTATCGCCGTCACTCACCTCGAGAAGTTCCAACCAACTATGGATGCATGGTGGCAAAACAATGAGAAGGAGCTCGCAAGCAGGGGTATGTTGTTCGATGGACATGCATGCCTCACGTGCTTGCTCCCCCACCGACTCAGAGGCGCTTCACAGGAGGCAATTCGTCGTTTGATTTCAAGCGAATATCAGCGACCTGCGATAGGAGAGGGATGCCTGAACGATCCTAGAAACAGTTGTATGATTTGCTGACCCGATCGAGATGTAATTACATGTGTACTACTTCATACTCCCGAAGATATTATTTTTTACGACTGTTAATGGTATCGTAAAAACAGTTCGGTAGGCACTTCGTCAGCGTCCTTGTTCAAATTTTTATCAATGTTGCCAAGGAGAATTATTGGTCAACATTTTAACGTCAATCACGGTAGACTCTGGAGAGGCTGACACGACTATAACCGACACGCATGGATGCCACGTTCCACTTGCCAGTTGAGGGTAGTGTCCCCGGTAGTAACAGCACCTCCACTACGACAATCGTAAAATTATGTGTAGTACTATTATGTCGTGACTACAATACGGGTTAACATATCGTACAACCCTTTCCGGGATCGTCCGGAGATTCCTCCTTTCCTAGCGCGGGCTGAGCTCGTGGCTCGTATTCGCTTGTGATCAGACGACGGATTGCTTGTTGTGAATCGCCTCTAAGTCGGTGGGGTGACAAGCAGGTGAGGCATGCATGTCCGTCGAACTCCATACCCCACTTTCCAAGCGCCTTCTCGTTGCTTGGCCACCACGAGTCCATATTTGGTTTTACCTTCTCGAGGCGAGTGACGGCAATAACTACCGGGATCGCTGTCTGACGATTTGTGCGGCAGAATATCTCATGAATCCTTATCATCTCCGCGGAAATTTTGTTCCCCATACAGAGGACAAAGAGATCCAGTTCCCCTCGACGATGTCTCTCCCGAAGAAAGGATTCAAGAGAATACTCTGGCACTTGGGTAACTTGGAGTCGTCTGAATAACCCGGAATTGGAAGCTTCGGTTAATCCAGGGGTGTCCCAAAGCCGGTATGTTCTCCCTTCAACGGAAATCTCGTAGGATACGAAGTGGCTTGTGCATGGCATACTGTCGTTGGACACCGCGGCGCGGTTGTCACCAGTGATTAGGTTGATGATAGAGCTCTTGCCAGAGCCAGTCTCTCCCATAAAGACGATGTGTCGAGTTTGCGGCTGAGATTGTATTATAGTGAATAGATGGACAATACGTGACATGGAGAACTTGCCATGGTGAGAGATACTGGTATTTGCCGACGCCCAGTACCTTTACTGGTTCTGGAAGGACATAATGAGTCACAGCACCTTCGCCAAGCAGATTGTACTACTCACGATACGCTCTTCAGGCTTCTTTTGCTCAGCTTATTCCCACTTCGTCGATTAGCCGAGAGATCCGAGCGGGTTTTTCTTAATTGCTGTCGAGCAGTAATATCACTAAAAATCTCATCATAAGGGTGTGATGGTACGATGTCAAGGTACTTGCTCAAGGTCTTGTACTTCTTGCTTGCTTACAACGCTGTAATTAATTTTGTCGACGACGACGGAAGCAGTGGGAGACGGTTCCCGAAGCGTTGGTTAGAGAGCGACAATGCAATGATATCATATACCAACTCACACTTTGTTTGTGTGCAAAGCGTCAACACTTGCAGCCGCAGCGCTGGAAGTACCTATACGATTGAGTTGTAACTTGATTTCCTGATCCTGTTAGAAGTTACATAAATCATAGTCTCTAACAATGATGCGAGGACTTGCCTTTTTGATACCCGTACTCTGCTGGGTGTAATGTGTGATGTCGGCGTTTGCAGAGTCTGAGGAAGCATGAGCATATCAAACCAAGCACAAGGGAGTTGTGCCTGCCATCCCGAACCATAGTATTTTGATAATCCAAAGTTAGTTCGAGGCCTGGTTGGTGAACATCATCCTTTTGCATAGTTATACATTGCTCCGCTGAGTGAATTGAATGGGACGAAACACCAGATAAACCAATGAGAGGCTGGAGAGGTGGGAGTGACCATAGAAAGTGTTGCAGAGAAGATGCCACACCCCCAGCTCCAGGCCTGTCACCGACTGATGACCAGCAACGATCGATAAGTTCCCAATGTTTGTCTTCAATTGGACGGGACGAGGGCCTTTGAGGTTTCATACCTCGTAGTATTTGTCCGATGGCTGCATTATCATGTTTAAATTCTGACCATGGGCGCTTCCCTGACAATACCTGGAATGAGGTGAGAACACGTTACATAGTGCATGAAACTACGCTTGCCAAGAACACTAGATTTCCAAACGAATATATGTCACTTTGAACCGTAGGTTGTATCGTCTGCTCTTCCTCGTCTAAAAAATGCTCTGGCGCAGCGAACCTTAGAGCCCCAGGCTTCATTTTCGTCATCTGAAGATATAACAGGGCCGATGGTAAGTCCCCGGTCATGGATGCATAGCCAAAATCGGTCAAGCGCGCGGTGTAGTTGTGGTCGAGGAGTACATTGTTCTACTTCAGCTTCAGTCGAACAAAGACCTGCATAGTTCTTATTCACTTACGCTTGAAAGATCCCCATGAATAATTGGGGTCACGAATGAGTGTACTGTCCGTTGTGATGAGTGAACATTCTGTTTGGATCAGCCCACTATCAATAACATACGATAGCAGAGTCCATTGGCAATGTCCAATAGCTGCGCGATGGTCGGATGACTGCTTGTGTATAACTCGCTGCGATTACGTACCAATTGGAGTCGGTGGGCAATATTCAGTTGGTCGTCATACCTCCCTAAGTAACTTTGAAGCGATCCGTTGGCCATCCATAAGGAAACGAGAGACACATGTCCTTGTCTGCTAAATCCATATGCAACTCCCAGGAAGGGGACGATGTTTGGATGTTCCAACCTTCTCCAGATTCCGAGCTCTCGTTGTATCATCTAGAGAGATAGATCAAACCCAGTCAAGTGGCCGATTGGTATTGTAGATACCTCCTGCGCCTTGATATCCGTACTCTCATAGTTGTCGTCTTCGGTTTCGTCCATCGTGCACAGGAACCGAAATGATTTCACTGCAACCTAAACCGGGGTGAGGGTTCAATATGCCATAGAGATGACCATGCTCAAACCTCCACTAGTGGGCCGGCACCACTGTTGTATTTGCGTTTATAGACATCACTGAATGCTCCTCCTTCACAGGACTGTTCTTCAGACTTGATAATCTTGTCGGAGATGTTTGGGACTGTTGCAAATGCGTCGCTCAGGTCTTGACCTGCCGAACGTTGACGATTACCCATTGGGCAGCACTATTTCCACGCTAGTTATAAGTGTGGTCACGGCTACTGAGGACGTTAAACGCTAAACGACCGAGGAATGGAATTGATTAGCAGTGCATGACCGTAAGCCATGCAGTCACGTGCACAGATTACCCGTGGCCTAGTTCCGTTGCCCCGCTTCGTCTTACATACTACTAGTGTTGCCCGCCGTTGGCCATGGCAGAGTCGTGTCTGCCTATGATTTTTTTGTTGCACCAATAAAACTTTAGCGAGCACGCCAATGAAATGTTTACCGACCTACTATCAAGCTTCTCGTGGCGGAAACCACTGATTAGTGCACCAAACATCACAACAACGAAAAAGTCCCCAGAACAACACTCTATCGAATACACAGCTCGGTGGGCATCTTCCTAATCGCTGAAAATTTCGTTGAAAGGAGATGATTTTTGGCCGTCGCCATCAGGGTGAAGGACCCCCTAGGCTGAGCGCTGAGTCCTGACACGACCATAACGCATGGACGCCACGTTCCGGTTGCCAGTCGAGGGTTCAGCCTTGTGTCCCACCGGTCGTCCTCACTCCCTCCTCTGCTAGCCTGCTTTCGTCCTTCTTTCCTGTCGATCTTTGCTCTCATTAGTTACTCTGACCACACATCTATCTGGCAACGAGACAGTACTGTTCAATGGCAGGAACCAATCGTCAACGTCCATCAGGTCGGAGTCCAAGCGACCCTCTTGCAACACTTCCAGACATTTCCGACAAGATTATCAAGTCGGGCGAAAATTACTATCAAGCAGGGGCATTCAGTGACGTCTATAAATGCCAGTACGACAGCGGTGCCGGTCTAGTGCAGGTTTGAGCATGGTCATCTGTCTGTCTCGGGCACACCAGACTCTCACCATGATTCAGGTTGCAGTGAAATCATTTCGCTTCCACTTCAAGTTGGGCGAAACTGAAAGAGATACATGTGAGAATAGCAGTGCCGGGGTCCAGAAGGTATCCATGACGCTGATTAGTCACTTGAGTGCGCTTTATCTGTTTCTCTAGAGGATACGACGAGAGCTCGGAATCTGGAGAAACTTGGATCATCCAAATATCGTTCCCTTCCTTGGAATTGCATATGGATTTGGTGGACACGGACATACGTCTCTCGTATCCCTGTGGATGGCCAACGGGTCGCTTCAACTTTTCTTAGGGCAGCATGACGACCGGCTGACCAATGCTCGTCGACTTCAGCTGGTACGCGAACGCAACGTGCTGCGTACACGCAATTTTCTGACTCCCCCGTGGATCTTGCAGCTATTGGACATCGCAACTGGACTCTGCTACCGTATGTTATTGGTAATTAGTACTGATGCTTATCGAATGATAATTCATCACCATCCATAGTGCATTCGTTTTCACCAACTCCAATCATTCATGGCGATCTTTCCAGCGTAAGTGAATAGAAATCATATGGATATCTGTTTGCGGCTAAAGCTGAAACAGAATAATGTCCTCCTCGACGACAACTGCATCGCACGTCTAACCGATTTCGGTTATACATCCATGATCGGGGACACACCCGAGGCTTCACTGTATCTTCAGATGACCACGATGAGACCTGGCACCCTGCGGTGGGCCGTGCCGGAACATTTTTCAGCTGACGCAGAGAATGCGACACAACCCACAACCCAGAGTGACATATATTCTTTCGGAAATCTCGGGCTCTTGGCAAGTGCAGTTTCATGCATTACGTATGGATTCTGATCCCTTTCCAGGTATTGTCTGGGAGGCCTCCATGGTCAGAGATCCAACATGAAGCTGCCGTTATTCTGCAACTATCGCGCGGCAGGAAGCCCAAAAGGCCTTCGTCCCGTCCAATTGAAGACGAACATTGGGAACTCATCGACCGTTGTTGGTCATCAGTCGGTCACCGGCCCTGTGCTAGAGATGTGGTGTCTTCCCTGCAACAATTTCTATACAGTAAACCTGAGTCCAATGTTCAACATCGCAGCCTATCCAAGGCAACCTCGGATTATCAAAGTGTCGTGCTTCAGAACGGCAAGTACATGTTATTTACACCTTTTATAATGACCTTACGCCTTCTCCGACTTTGCAAACGCAGACCTAACGCATGGCTTCCTGGAGACAAAAGGTACCGGAAAGGCAAGTCATCAAACGTTTGTCAGTCCGAGTACTTGGCGCCGTGATTTACGCAAATTCTATCAGGATCAGGAAGTGATAACCATCATCTCTAGAGAACTCCACACTTCACAAAACAATTCCGGCGCTGCGGCTGTGAGCGATGATACTAAATCATCACATGGTATCGTCTCATTTTCGCACTATAAATAGGGCTTCAAAGAACGATATCCAACTGCTGCCAGCGACGAAAATTACCGCATTGTTAGCGAGCAGGAAATACAAGAACTTGGGCAAGTACTTTGACATCGTACCCATCACACCCTTATGATGAGATTTTTAGTGATATTACTACTCAACAGCAATTAAGAAAAACCCGCTCGGATCTCTCAGCTAATCGACGAAGTGGGAATAAGCTGAGCAAAAGAAGCCTGAAGAGCGTATCGTGAGTAGTACAATCTGCTTGCTGGAGGTGCCGTGACTCATTATGTCCTTCCAGAACCAGCAAAGGTACTGGGCATCGGCAAATACCAGTATCTCTCACCATGGCAAGTTCTCCATGTCAGTTATTGCATCTATTCACTATAATACAATCTCAGCCGCAAACTCGTCACATCGTCTTTATGGGGGAGACCGGTTCTGGAAAGAGTTCTATCATTAACCTGATCGCTGGTCACAATCACGCCTCGGTATCTCCCGATACCCAGCCATGCACGAGTCATTTCGTGTCTTACGGGGTTTCCGTTGAAGGCAGGACGTACCAACTATGGGACACCCCTGGGCTGACTGCAGTTACGGGTCTCTGGTTCCGCAGACGATCCACCCAAACGACGGAGCCTTCTCTTGAATTATTTCTTCAAGAGAGGCGCCACCGTGGGGAGCTGGATCTCATTGTCCTCTGTATGAGAGGCAACAGGGCTTCCGCGGAGATGTTGAGAATTTACGAGGTATTCTGCCGCATAAACCAGCACCCAACGGTTCCGGTGGTTATCGCCGTCACCCACCTTGAGAAGATAAAACCAACTATGGATACATGGTGGCCAAACAATGAAAGGGAGCTCGCAAAACGGGGTATGGTGTTCGACGGACATGCATGCCTCACGTGCTTGTCTCCTCACCGACTTAGAGGCGCTTCACAACAAGCAATTCGTCGTTTGATTTCAAGCGAATATCAGTCACAAGGTTTACCCGCACCAAGAGGGGAATCTCTAGACGATCCTGGAAAGAGTCGTACGATATGAGTTCTTGCTAATGCACTCGTTCTTCAGTTAATGTAGTTAAGTGGGGTTATGCGTCATACTAAGACTCGTTACTAGATAATGTATAGTGTTCAAGTTAAGTAATGTGGTCGTATAACTGACAGTCTGGACGTTGAATAATGATGTCTTCCGGATGCACTCTGAATATACCAAACTGTTGAGGCATTGGATCGGATAAACTATTAATCGGAATCCATAGATTTAGGGCCTCAAACCGGCGGGCACCACTCCACTCATTTTCTGGTTGAATTCTCGAGAGTGGGAAGAACCAATGCACTGGGGATTCGGATGAATGATTGCTGCTACAGACCAAGAATTAGTAACAAAAATAGGGAAGTAATTAAACCCGTGTATGGGCCAGGCGATGATGATGATCGAGGTATATATTACGACACCTTGTAAAACTACGACGATCGCAAAAATGTACATGTGGATTGGAGGGAGGGAGGAGGGAGGAAGGGGTATACATGTCACGACTACATCTCGGGTTAGCATATCGTACACCTCTTTCTGGGATCGTCCAGAGCTTCCTGTCCTCGCTCGGGCAAAGCTCGTGGCTGATATTTGGTCGAAACCAAACGACGAATCGCCTGTTGCGAAGCGTCTCTAAGTCGATGAGGAGACAAACAAGTGAGGCACGCATGTCCATCGAACACCATACCCCGCTTTGCGAGCTCCCTTTCATTGTTTTGCCACCATGTATCCATAGTTGGTTTTACCTTCTCAAGGTGGGTGACGGCGATAACCACCGGAACCGTTGGGTGCTGGTTTATGCGGCAGAATACCTCGTAAATTCTCAACATCTCCGCGGAAGCCCTGGTGCCTCTCATACAGAGGACAAAGAGATCCAGCTCCCCACGACGATGTCTCTCCTGAAGAAAGAGTTCAAGAGAAGATTCAGTCGCTTGGTTAAATCGCTTGAGTAACCAGGACTTTGAAGTTTTAGTGAACCCAGGGGTGTCCCACAGCCGGTATGTCCTCCCTTCAATGGAGACATGGTAGAACGTGAAAGGGCTCGCGGGTGGCTGGCCATCGGGAGGTGCCGAGGCGTGGCTGTGGTCTACAATCAGGTTAATGATAGAACTCTTCTCGGAACCAGCCTCTCCCATAAAGATGACATGACGAGTTTGTGGCTGGGATCATGTTATGGTGAATAGATGCACAATCGCCGATATAGCGCACTCGCCATGGTGAGAGACACTAGTGTATACCCAGGATCGTTGCTGGGAAAGGCGTCATCAACCGTAGCACTCCCGCAAGTAGGTCGTACGACTCACCCTACGCCTTTCGGATCTTTCTTATTCCCCTTCTTACTTTGTCGATTCGACAAGATTGGCCAACGGCTTCCTCCTGACTGCTGTCGAGTGGTAATATCACTGAGAGCCTGATCAGTGGCTGTTATGGGTGCGATGCCATGTTACTTGCCCAGGGTCTTGTACTTCCTGCTCGCTAATAATACGGTGGTTTTCGTCGCTAACAACAGGAGTAATTGGGTGTGATCCTCTGAAGCACGAGTTAAAGGGCGAAGGTGAGACGACAACCTACACCAACGTACCCTTTCTTCGTTCGGGGAGCATCACTACCCACAGCCGCAGCGCCTGAGTTGCCCGGTACAGGGTTGAGTCTTTGTGAGATGGAGTCTGTTACTTCCTGACCCTAATGGAATTCGCGTAAATCATGGTTAAGTGCCCATAAGAATAACACTTTGAATGACTTGCTCGTCTAATACCTGTGTTCTGTTGCAAGTCGCGCGTAACGACGCCATTTGGAATGTCTGAGGAGGCGTGAGCTTGTTGGACGGAGTGTAGGTACCATGCACTTGCCGTCCCGAAACACGCCATTTTGATAACCCAAGATTACTTTGGACAGGTCCGGTGCTTTAGCGTTAGGCTTAAGCGTACCTGTATTTTGCTCTGCCGGGCGAATAGAATGGAACGAAACACGAGGCGATGGGAACGAGGGCAAAAATTGTTGCAGAGACGATACCACATCTTCAGCAGGGGGTCTGTCACCGACTGACGACCAACAACGCTCGATGAGTTCCCAGTGCTGGTCTTCAATTGGACGAGACGAAGGTCTTTTGGGTTTCTTCCCCTTCGAAAGCTGCACGACGACACCAGCATCGCGTGGGATCTCTGCCCAGGGGAGCTTCCCGGACAGTACCTATAAAGGGATGAGTATACATACGTAGAATATGATACTACGCTTGCCAAGAGTCCTAGATTTCCGAAAGAATACATGTCACTTTGAATTGTCGGCTGCGCCTTCTCCCCCTCGTCCGCCAAAAATGAATCCGGTGCAGCGAACCGTAGGGTACCAGGTTTCATTGTGGACATTTGAAGATACAGGAAAGCCTCCGGCATGTCCCCGATCATAGATGCATAACCGAAATCGGTTAAGCATGCGATGCAGCTATCGTCAAGGAGGACGTTATTCTGTTTCAGCTTCAGCCAGAAATAGAATTCTATGTAATTCTAGTTTACCTACCCCGGAAAGATCACCATGAATAATCGGAGAGGGCGTATACGAATGCACTACGGTGAAGAATGAACGCTTGGTATGGACCAGCACCGATTAACAATGACATACGATAGCAGAGTCCATTTGCGATGTCCGATAGCTACAGGATTTCGAGCAGTGAGAAAACGACATGCATGTTGCCCACTACGATCACGTACCAACTGGAGTCGGTGGGGAATAGTAAGCTGGCCATCGTGCTTCATCAAGAAATGTTGAAGTGATTCGTTATGCATCCATAGGGACACAAGAGACGCATTCCCTTGTCTGCCAAATCCATATGCGATTCCTAGGAAGGGGACAATGTTTGGATGCTTCAACCTTCGCCAGATTCCGAGCTCTCGTCGTATCATCTGGGGGGACAGATCAGGTCGGGTCAAGTTGCCGATCAACGTCGTAGATACCTTGGCACCGCTGTTCTCATCGTTGTTGTACTCAGTTCCGTCTACTGTGAAAGGGAACCGGAATGATTTCACCGCAACCTGAATCGTGGTGAGTTTGTGGCTGCCACAGGTAGATGACTGCCCAAACCTGCACCCGTCCGGCATCACTGTTGTATTGGCATTTATAGACATCACCGAACGTCCCCGCCTCGCAGTACTGTTCGCTTGCCTTGATGATCTTGTCGGAAAGATTTGGAAGTGTTGCAAGTGTGTCGCTCAGGCTCCGACCTGGAGGGTGAGGATTAGGGCCCTTCATTGAACGACTATCTCGACACCAGTAAAATGTGGAGTCACAGCTCCTGAGAACAAATGATTGAGAGGACTGAAGAGGAGAGTAGTGGTAGAGGAAGAGTGGGTGAGGACGACAAGAGAGACAAGTACAACCCTCAACGAACTGGAACGTGGTGTCCATGCGTTATGGTCGTGTCAGCCCCTCCACACTGATGATCAAAAATTCTTCTTTCATTAGCGTTCACGAAAACTACAGCGACTTTTTCCGCACTAGTTAGGTGGGTGGTAACGACAAGACTGATTGATTAACAAAGCATAGTCAATTTGGACACGGGTGCGACACTGACTTTCAACCAACCAGGGCAGGGCATCCGTGTGTTATAGTCGTGTCGGCCTCTCGAGGGTAAAGAGATCCTTGTCTGTAGGATTGATGAAAGCTTCTTCTCGAGCCTGAGGATGGCAGTCAGTTGGTCGTAGAAACTTGGGCCTGGCTCAAATACCACTCGGGAATTGCCGTTTGCGTCGTGCTTCTGGGCACCACGATACGCTATTTGAGCAAGATGGGCGGAGAATGACACTGAGAGAGTTCATTAGCGTGGTAGTTGAACGAATGTGTAACATGCCTGTCAGTGCCATCAGCAGCCTGGACTCTGCAAAGGCAACCTGGCTACAGCATTTGCCATTCTGGAATGCGCTGTAAATGACAGCAACGAAAAGTCTGTAAGCGCATTAGTTCGTCACGGAGGGATTTTTGGTCGTCAGCATCGGTGCGGAGAGGTTCGCATTGCCAGTTGCATTATTGTGGCCAAGTTGCTTAGCGAGGTCTTGCCGCATTGGCTCCGCTTATACTAGTCCTCGTGGACCACAGAAATTTCCGAAGTGCTAATAGCTATGTACTGCAACACGCTGTCCCAACTTACTCCCTCTCCTACCCTTCAGTTCTTGTTCTTTGTTGATGTGACTGCACATCCATCTGGCGCCGAGACAATAATTCAGTTCAATGGCTCGATATTCGTCAGGTCGGAGTCTAACCGACGGCGTTGCAACACCTCCAAACCTTTCCGACAAGATTATCAAGTCGGGCGACCAGTACTGTGAAGCAGGGGCGTTCAGCGATGTCCATAAATGCCAGTACGACAGTGGTGCTGGACTAGTGGAGGTTTGAGCATGGTCATCGGCCTCGGGCATACCAGACTCTCACCATGATTCAGGTTGCGGTGAAATCATTCCGGTTCCTTTTCACGTTAGGCGAGACCGAAAACGACAACGACGAGAGCAGGAGTGTCAGGGCCCAGAATGTATCTATGGTGCTGATTTGCTGGTTGAGTGTGCTCAATCTGTCTCCCTAGATGATACGACGAGAGCTCGAAATCTGGAGAAAGTTGGAACACCCGAACATTGTCCCCTTCCTAGGAGTTACATATGGATTTGGCAGGGAAGGACATGTGTCTCTTGTGTGCTTGTGGATGGCAAACGGGTCGCTTCAACGTTTCTTGAGGCAGCATGGTGACCAGCTGACCATTGCTCATCGACTCCAGTTGGTACGTGATCACAGCGGGGTATGAACATACAGTTCTCTGACCAAAGATATTGCGTAGCTATTGGACATCGCAAATGGACTCAACTATTGTATGCCACTGGTAATTGGTTCTGATGTATACCGAGCGCTCACTCGTTGTATATAGTGCATGCGTTTGCGCCGACTCCAATTATTCATGGCAATCTTTTGAGCGTAAGTAACAGGAATTACGTTGCATTGTATTCCTGCTGAAGCAGAAGCAGAATAACGTTCTTCTGGACTACAACTACAATGCGCGCTTGACCGATTTCGGTTATGCATCCGTGATCGGGGACATTTCGGAGGCTTCGCTGTATCTTCAGATGACCACGATGAGACCTGGCACCCTGCGGTGGGCTGTGCCGGAGCATTTTTCAGCTGACGTAGAGCAGACGACGCAACTGACAACTCAAAGTGACATATATTCCTTCGGAAATCTGGGGCTCTTGGCAAGCGCAATTTCATGCGCTACGTATAGATTCTCATCCCTTTCCAGGTATTGTCCGGGAGGCCTCCATGGTCAGAGATTCAACATGAAGCTGCAGTCGTTCTGCAACTATCACGTGGTAACAAACCCAAAAGGCCTTCGTCTCGTCCAATTGAAGACAAACATTGGGAGCTCATCGACCGTTGTTGGTCATCAGTCGGTCACCGGCCTTGTGCTGGAGATGTGGTGTCTTCCCTGCAACAATTTCTATTCGCATTTCCACCCCCTTTGCCTCTGGTCGATATCCTTCGTGTCTCGTCCTCTTCAACTCATCCAGCGGGGCAAAATGCAAGTAAAACTGAGTCCAATGTTCAACATCGCAGCCGATTCGAAGCAACCTTGGATCGTCAAAGTGTCATGCTTCGGGACGGCAAGTGCATGCTGCCTACACCCGGTCCGATAACCTCACGCCTCCGACTTTTCAAACGCAGAAGTTACACGTGGCTTCCCGCAGACGACAGGTATCGGAAAGGTAAGTTGTCAAATCTTTGTTCCTCTGAGCACTTACGCAAATCCTATCAGGATCAAGATGTGATGACAATTTACTCACCAAAGTTCAACCCTGCACCAATCGATTCCAATGCTGTGGCTGTGAGCGAAGATACTCACCACACAAGCAAAGAGTAAGTTGGTGTGTCATATCGTCGTGTTTTTCTATAACCAAGGCTCCAGGGAGCCATATGCTTCCGTTGGCAGCGACGAGAATTACCGCACTAATAGTGAGCAGAAAGTACAAGACCTTGAGCAAGTACTATGACACCGTGCCCATCACACCGTCTGATCAGAGTTTCAGCAATATAGCTGTTCGACAGCAATCAAGAAGAATCAGCTTGCGTATCTCGTCCAATCGACGGGGTGGGGACTGGCTAAACAACAGAGATGCAAAAAGTGTGGGGTGAGTAGTACGATGGACTTGCCAGGTTACTGCGATTCACCACGCCATTCCAGAGCCAGTAAAGGTGCCGAGTATCAGCAAATACCAAGATCTCTTACCGTGGCAAGTCCACTATGTCAGTGGTTGTCCGTCTATTCACCATGATATGATCTCAGCCGCAAGCTCGTCATGTCATTTTTATGGGCGAGACTGGTTCTGGGAAGAGTTCTATCATCAACCTGTTCGCTGATCACAACCATACTACTGTGTCTCCCGACAGTAGGCCATGCACGAG